>PHNY01001735.1:32467-43516 GCA_003724115.2 Anethum foeniculum
CCGAGTGAATTTAAGATGCTGTAATTATGATTTTTGTGATATGTGTTATATTGAGAGGGATATGTGGTGTATAAATCAAGATTTAAGATATCTTTATATGTTTTTTTTATAACAGATTTCTTAATATGTCAAATAAATTTATTGTGATGAACAAATCAGTTTGTTTGCATCTGTTTTGGTTTTAATTGACAAAAAGAACTGGACCCCTTTTTGGCTCCTGAATGGAGTCTATTTCAAATTCCCATATAAATTTTTTTTTTTTGAAATAAATAATTATTTTGATAGTCGACTCGGCTCGTTTAGTTAACGAGTCGAGTTCGGGTAGGGGTTCCGACTCGTTTAATTAAATGAGCGGACTTAATTTGAGTTGTGAAATTAAACGAGCCGAGTTCGTATAATATTTCAGGCTCAATTAAGTGTAAAATTAAACGAGCCGGCTCGACTCGATTCGACTCGTGAAATTAAACAAGTCGAGTTTGAGCATAGGTTTAGACTCAATTAGTTAAATGAGCCGGCTTGGCTAAGCTCAATTAACCTCGTCTCAAAATTCGGCTCACTCGGCCAGAATTCCAGTCCTAATTTAACTAGAAGACATGAAAGTAAGTGAACTACCATATTTAGCGGCTACCAATATGCTAGTAATCCTCCATATTAGTCGAGGTGCGTATAAACTGCCCAGACACCAATTATAAAATAAAAAAAGACTCAAAATTACAAATAATAAGAAATCGTAGTCAAAAATAATTATGACCAAAGTGAAATTAATACGAAGAATGAAATGATAATTGGCACGGGAACACGCGCTTAAGGGTACGCTCTTCCCGTGAAGGTACAAGATGGCATTTAAAAAAGAGCGGCATATACATAAGTATTTGCTACACGGTAAGAATATAAATGGTGATATGGTTGTAATGTCTTTCCCCATCCTAAAAATCCATGTTTGGTAATGTGGATCATATGCCATACTTTTGTAAAACAATTGTCTTAGGCTAGTCCAACGTAAATTTTCCTAAATAATATCTGACGTGTTTTAATTCGAGGTACAATTTACGTAATTTTAGAATAATATAAACATTTTTCATTGTTTCGTTTTTAATTTTGACGAAATACTAATGGTGAATTATGCATGAATGACAATATAAAATAAATTTAGTTCTTAAATTTGACTTTATTCTAATGTAGGATGTAAAAGTTTTAGAATGAATAATTAAATTTATTTAATATTAATTTGTAAAATCGTGATCTAAAACTCATTTTGTTCCACCCAACTTACTTATTTTCTAGCGGATTGAATATTTTTAGTTAATTTTTAAGCTTATTTGTTCGACAATTTCCGTTTATAAAATCATCTTCTCATTTTTCCTCACTTACGAGTATGGTTACAAATTTTGAGAATCGAAACTACTCAGTTTATGTATCAAATTATTTTTAAAAAATTAAAAGATAATTTACTAAAATCGAATCAGTCAAAAATATTTGACCTATTTATGAACGATTTATCTTATAAGCTATTTAAAATAAAAGATGATTTTAAATTGAATCGGTCATGCTTTACGAAGTAATAAGCGAAACGAAAAGCTTGAGATTTGAGAATTGAGATGGCACTTTTACAGTCTGCGCCTGGTAGGCTTTAAAAGTGGACGTGGTTCAGGATTCAGTAGAATATGGGCTTTAGGACATCTGATGGGCCTAGCATTATATACTTTCATAATTTAATTTAGCTTATGGAGAATCGATACCAAAGCCCATATAGAGTGATTTTAGTTTATATAAAGCCGAAGCCCACCTAGAGAGAGTTATCAAATGTACAATTTATTTATTACTGCTAATTTTGTATCAATTTACTTTAATTTTTTTTTTTGTTTCCTGTATAAAATAATTTTGTATTATTTGTTTGACAATACATGCCAATGAATAATGATCACAAATGCAATAAAACACAACCGATGTGTTAAAGCAATAAAAATTCCCCTATCTTTTCACTACTTATGCATTTGAACCGTTGCTTTTATTGATTCATGATTCGATTTTATCACAAAGAATAATTTATTCGTCATCCGTTATACCTTTTTGTTAGGTTTATTCGGTATGTGAGATGTTAGTTACGCTGTGCTTCACAATTTTACGGTAAAGAAGAGAAGAGAAGATGAAAGAAAAGAAATAAAAAAAATATTATCTCGTGTGCTTTCAAGTTTTTGTGGAAAGAAAAGAAAATTTTGTAAAAAAGGATATGATGACAATTACTTGAAAAATTTTATTAAAACTTTTCTCCAAATCAAATTTTTGGAAAGAAAGTTATAGAGGGAAAATTGTTAGAATTTTCTTTTCAGATCTTTTCTCTTCTCTCCTAAAAAAAACTCCTAATCATGACTTGAAGAAAATTTTGAAATTTTCTCTTCTCTCCTCTTCTAAGTCAAGAGCACAACGTTAGTGAAAAAGAAAGTTAGTGCCAGAAAATTGTCATTGCACGACTTTACCAATGATAACTATTTAAACACTACTTCATATATTAACCCCCTGGACCCTGGTGTTTGGTGTTCCTAACAAAATGAAATAGAAGCTTTATAAATTTAACTAGTCCCCTGGATTGTAGTTCAATGTAGAAGATAATTGCATATGCATTGACAATGCTGAACAAGGTTTTATACACTTACAGCTTGAGGGAACAACTTAATTAATGTCACAAACCAGTCGTTTCATACAGATCATGAAACTTGAAGCATGAAAGAATTTACTAAAGATTACATCACACATGATTCCTGAAAACTCATCTGACCCTACTTTCTGCTGAACAAGCTTCTTAACTTTCCTCTTTCCAGTCGCTCGAGCAGCTTCTTTGCACTCGGTATGTCCATTTCAGTAAGTTTCTTGAGATATCCGATGGCACCATACGAGATCATCAGCTTCTTACACTTCTTGCTCGAGGAGAGCATGGCAAGACATGTAACTGCGTACTTCTTTGCAGTGTTTTGAGGACTCGGGTCAAGAAGTTGCACTAAATTTGGCACGCTTTTTCCATCGCGTCTCACTTCCCTAGAGTTCTGCGAAAGATTCATCAAGCTTGAAAGTGCTCGTGCTGCAACCTCCCTGTTGCTATTTGATTTAGCTTCCAGCATCTTAACGAGCAGAGGAATGCAGCCAGCTTCACCGATCATTTTCTTCATTTCTATGGAGCTGCAAATTTGACAAATTGCCGAGGTGGCAGCTTGTTGTGCACCCAATGATCCGGACTTTAGCACGTGAACCAATATCGGAAGAAGCCCCTGTGAAATCAGAATATCCTCGGAGACTGAGCCAACCAAGTTCCTTAATGCACCAACAGCAGATTCTTGAGGAAGTGGACCGTCCAAGTAAATCAACAGACTTTGTATTCCACCTTCTGCTACAACGAACCTTCGAAGACTATCATTGGTTGAAGTGAGATTCTGCAAGCATTCAGCTGCATATTCCTTAGATCCCAACAAAATTCCATGATCAAGGATATTGATCATAACTTTTATAATTCCTTCTTCTGCAAGAGTTTGACGCGCTTCTGGAACAGCAGATATGTTCTTCAAAGTACAAGCAGCTGCAGCCTGTGTGACAGAATCACCAGTTTGGCATATATCAATCAGAGGCCGCACTCCACCATGTCCAACAATTGAGCGAGATGTTTCTGTTGACATAGACAGTCTTTGAAGAGAAATTGTCGATTTCTCTTTGCCAAATGCACTACCAGACTCGACAAGCCTAATCAGAGGTGGAAGAACACCTTCAGACACAAGCCAATTCTCGCAGTTTCCTGATTCAGCAAGAGAGCAGATAACTGTTACAGTCTTCTCCCTGATCCGAGGAGAAGTAGCTGTGAGTAACTGGACTAAAGCAGCAATATTGCTCCGTCCAAGAACAGCCAATACATTCTTTTCATCCTCTTGAAGGATCTCAACAAGGCTATCAATAGCTTTATGCTTTGCCTCTAGGTGTCCAATCTGAAGTCGGGCCAGTAATTCCTTTATGCTAATATGCGTACTCTCTTCAGAGTTAGTCGAGGAATTTAAAGCTGTCGATGGAAGGGTAACATCACCAAGCACCCCGGTTTTGATCAGAAGACCACAATCTTTCAGATTTAAATCCAATTTACCTGACAAGGCATCAAGATCACTCTGCATCCGCAGTTTTCCCTCGTATTTTTCCTTCACACACATCTCTGCTAATTCAATTGCTTCATCTAGTGTCTTTGCAACAGCCTGCAACTGCTCCTTACAGAGTGCATTCTTCGAGAAACAAGGGTGGCTTGACAAATCTGACAAGCGTGATGGAATGAGCTCCAATTTCGAAATTATAACTTTCCACCTTGCTGGAAATCCCTTGACCTCTCGTGCTTTTCTGAGTGCAACTGGAACATTTTCTTGGGCATGTACTAACCACTCTTCTGCAGACCGTTCAATAACAGCTTCATTTTTAACTTCCTCTACCATGACTTCAGATATAGCTGCATATGGATCATAAAAAACTGAAAATTAATAAAAATCCTTATATGGAGAAGAGATTCACACATCTATCTCGCAGGTTATTAACTTCTGAAAGGTTATACTTTTACATACGAAATTCATGTGTGGAACATATTAGCTATCAGAGAACTTAAGAGTAAATTAAAGAGAAACCAAGCCGACAAGGAATGGTCCATATCAAATTAACAATAAGTCATCATTTTAACTCTAAATAATTGAAGTTGTGGAGCACTTGCAATCATGAAACATTAAAGCATATTAGCATACACAATAAGAAACTTATAATGAAATGAATGCAGAAACACCCAAGAGGAGTAGCTTCATGAAAATAGTATGATCACATAGTTCATATTCACATAAAGCAAATACCAAACATATATCAAAGTAGTAGTACATTATTAGCACACATGAGTCCACTCTTAAAGCTCTTTTTAATGACATCAAGTAGTATCATAATAAAAACTTCAAAGAAATAACAAAAGAAGCTACTAATATCTAAACCACAACCATCTATTATAGTCAATGTCATCACCAACTAATGAACATATATATAGTCCAACATGTATACACAAAATGTAAAGGCAATTAGGTAAGAGCTTTATTATCACTTGTAGCTCCAAGGCTTAATTTTTTCAAGTGATGGGAATATCAGAAAAACTTTAAAAATTTTCATTTTTTTTGCTCTTTTTTTAAAAAGATACATATAGAAATTGTACATTTGAAGGTACTTCATTAAACAAAAGAAAGAAAGACTTTGCTTTGAAGAGAGGACAGAGGTCTCTACCTACAACTACATATATTTTTGGAAACTGAATTAAAAATCTTGAAAATGAACCAAAATAAAAAAGAATTGAACTACCAAACACCAATATACTTACATAACCTCAAATGCACTTCTTTGTTGCTATCATTTACTAGAACTCCTGATCTTTAACATCCACTGCTTCTTTGTATCAATCAATACCTACCATCACAAACACAAACATGTACATACAAACTACAATCATCAGTTTTATATAATTAAAAAAAAACTTTTCAATTATTTCTAAAAGAAAAAACAAAGATAAGATTCAATACTCTACCTTTATGATCCAAGAAAGAAGATTCTTATATCCCTTCTGTCTCTATAATCAACAACCTGAAATCACTCTTAATTTCCCAAACCAAAAAAACCCAAATTGCTTCAAAATTCAAGACTTCTGGCTTCAAAATCTCATCTTTTCAAGACAAATCACAAAGAAACACAAAACCCATGTAGCTAAACTGAGAATTAGAGATAAATCCAGCTCAAAATTATATTTTGATACATAAAAATTGAATTTTTATCTAAAAAACCAAAGCTCTCAACTTAAAACATATTTTTAATACAAAAAGATTGAATCTTTAGCTAAAGAAAACAAAGCTTGAGCATAAGAAAACAAGTGAAGAAGAGAGTAGTAGTAATCAAATTCAAAAATCAAATCTTTTTTCAAATTATATCTCTTGACAGAAAACAAGTGTCAGAGCTGTACTGTTATGTCTGCCAGATTTTGCTCTTATATTTACGTACATGTAATCTGTATGTATAGTTTTAAACTGATGGAGTTGAATGGATGTTTAGTTGTAAGCCATTAAGATTAAGACAAGAGTGATTGGACGGTCAAGATTGGATTTAAGGTGGTTCTAACCGTTGAGATAGGTGATTAAGTTTGAAACTGTTACTTTTTTCAAAATTTGTACAGTTCCCGAGGTGATGACATGGCAGGGAAGTACACGTGTTGTGTAATGTAAGGTGGGGCCAGTACTTTGAAGAAAAGTTTTTTAAAAATGGTTTTTCTAGGGTTAGGTTCGTATAACAAGCACTAGTTCTTGTACTCCTCTCTGTCCAATTTAATTCACTACGTTACTGTTCGTATAACAAGCACTAGTTCTTGTACTCCTCTTGTTCGTATAAAGTTTCGAAATACGTGCAAACAGTAGACGTATAGAATCTATTGGACGGAAGGAGTTACTTTATCTCATTTTAATTAGCTTCTATTTTTCAGTAGTATGGACGTTTTAAAAATTATATTAATTTAAATGAGAAAAATTTATAAAATTTAATATTTATTGTATGTTCATGATTACTTAATTAAAAGACTTTTAAAAAAAAAATGAATTGAGTAAAGATTAACCGGAAAATTAATTGAATAAATCAAGAACTTCTAAACAAAATGTATCGAGCACAACTAAAATCCTAAAGAATTTATCATTCTGGTCTTTCTGGAATTAACATTTTCGGTATATTGATATCTCACTCGCCTCATTTTCGATTCTCACTCGCCTCATTTTCGATATATTAGAAATTGGAATCTTATCAACGGCGTAGTGAATGTGTGAGTGTCTTTAATTATAAAATTCTTTTTTAAAAAAATTATGGTGCCACGAGCCAATCCTTGAATTTAAAAATTTTGACTTTACTAATGATTTTATTAAATTTTTCTGTAAAATGCATGAAAATGTGAAAAGCATTATTAGTAACATTATCTCGAAAGTAATTACTCCCTCCGTCCCGGCAGGTTCTTTACGCTGGGGAGGGAGTGCGTGACACGCATTTTAAGCCTTATAAAAAGTATAATTCTATACATTTTTTTGAATTTTTTTTCTGTATAAAAATATAATAGTTTAACTTTTATTCAGAAAAAAAAATTTAAAAATAAATTATGAAACTATATTTTCTAAGAGCCTTAAAATGCGTGTCGGATGCACGGTTTCCGATGTAAAGAATCTGAGGATGCAGAGGGAATATCAAATTATGCAGTGCCATGTCGCTTGACAAAATATATGCTTCAATAATTGAAACACAAAAATGAAATAATAATTGAAATAATTGAAAGGATCAGACTTTCAGACTTCAGTGATTACATGGCTTTAATGATGACATAGAGAGTTACAGTACATCGGACAGCTTTGACCACCAAAAGCTTCAAATGGCCCAGGCCCACGAGTATATCCTGTTTTACTTCTACCATTTTTAACTCGCACATGTATTACCGATGAAATTCGGTCGATAAAATAAATCTGATTTTTAATAAAGTTAAATATTTTAAAATTTTAAATTAATTTTCTCGACCAATTATAAAATTTAGGGTTTTTTTGAAAAATATCCAAGTTCAAAAACTTTTTTGCAAAAATACTATCACTTTTTTAAAAAATTGTGAATATATATTTTTTAATTTTTATTTGCAAAAATACGAATTTATAATTTTTTTTACAAAAATACGATTTTTCAGCAACTCGATTCAACCAGATGCAACCTAGGCGGGTCTGCATCAACCTCGTATGCAACTTTTTAATATTTTTTTTTAAAAAATACAGTTTTCAGAATATAACTTTCAGCAAATTTAATGACAGTAATTTATACAAGGCCAATAACAACCATACCTCTTTAAGCCTTTCTTTAATCTGTGCATCCTGTAAAATGTCACTTATTAATTGAAAGTTCAAGCACATTATACTCAAAAGAATAGCAGATCAGGTATCAAAGTTAGAAAGAGATCAAGGAAAGAAGAAATTGTAATTAGCTTATACAAGAAGTAAGCATCCCAACTAAACAGAATTCGTAAATATAGAAGTTGCAGGATCAAACAATCCTGATGAAAACCTGCTTCTATTCTATGACAAGCCGGGTTACAATCAAGGAAGCAAAAGAAAAAGTGAAAAAGAGTTCAAAATTCAGGTTGAAAACATTATTTAGATTGAAACTAACATCAATGGTCTTTATAATTAAATATCCTCAATAATAAAACGAACCTCTAAAAATAACCAATCCACAACATCATCGGTTTTTGCTGGGCAAAAGGCTGCATTCGAAAATCATAAAATCAATCAAACATTCTGTAATCATAAAATCAATAAAAAAATAACATACACTTAAAGGCTTAACAAAATAAATATTGACAAAACTATCGTAACATACAAAATAAAGTTTGAAATACAAACGGTAATGAAAAATCTAGCTAACAAATTACTCTTTTTTTTCAAGCCAAGCGATTTACACGTATATATAAAATTATTTATTTCCTTTTTAAACAATTTTTTAGGACTTGAAATTTAAGATAGTATTAAGATTATAACTTTGACATGAAAAGAAAGTTTTAGAGAATAATAATTAGATTGAGAAATTTTAGGAAAATTATAATATGGTAATTTGAGTTAATGAGAAAGTTTAAGAGAAAATGAGATAATTAACTTTTGATTTGAAAAAATAATAAATGGTAGAGAAATTTTAGAAGAATAATAAGAGGTAATTAAAATTTCTCTAAATAAGAAAGTAATTTGAGTTAATAGGAAAGTTTAGGAAAATATAAAGAGGAAAGTTTAGGGGAATATAAGGTAATTAAAATTTTCTCTAAATAAGGAAGTAATTTGAGTTAAGAGGAAAGTTTAGAAGAATATAAAGAGGAAAGTTTAGGGGAATATAAGGTAATTAAAACTTTCTCTGTTTATTAATTAAAAAAATCGAGAAAAATAGAAAATAGAATGAGGCGATCTGAGAGGCGCCACATAAACGCCTCCGTCTTCTCCTTTATATAAGTATATATATTGATATTGATTGATTGATTGATTGCGATAACATAATCTAAATAGTTAATTGTATGTATTATCAGTGGCATAATAAGAAAAACTGGATTCATGTGCATATTTCAAAATTGGATATATAATTCATATTTAAATTTAATCTATATATTTATATTTAAATTTCTGTATGTATCTGTATATATTTATGTTCCGAAAATATTTCCGACCTTCTAATTTTTGAAATTCTGTGCGATGGCTTATTCCGCGCTCTCGACACCGAGTATGTGTATTGCTACTTTTTTAAATCAAGAAATAAAAATTTTGGTGCGAAGCCGTAGTACTCGTGGTAGTACCACTACACTTTTACATAGCGAAGAAAAAAAGGTCTGTTAGCAGTCCCCAATCATTGATCTCAACCTGCATAAAGCTTCCAAGTTCCAATTGACGCAGGGACGCTCCTTTCCCATTTCAAATATTTTAAATATGTTTAATGTTTCCGTTATTCTAGCATGTGTCAATGGACACACAATAATCGTGAAATTCATGAATTTGAATCATTTTGATTGTCTCTTTTTTAAAGTAGTGGTGGACTCCACTGAATACACAAAAAACTACACTAATGAAAATGATCCAAATTCATGAATTTCCGTGCTTATTTGTATGCGCATGGGCACATGATAGAAAACCTTTTATGTTTTTAGAATTAAGTCCTCAATAAATTACTAACTTTTAGAAATTCATACAAATATTAAACAAAAATGTTTACTTCTATTATAATGATAAATAATTCTTAAAATATTCTTGAAAGAGAGAATTGACCTGCAATCCATAAAAAGAATAGCAAACTAAAATATTGGTGTATGTTTAAAATTTGACTTTACATACTGATTTTGCTTGTTTATGCGGCCGTTTTTGATGCTTTGTTTAATCATCTCACAGATTTATCATCGGGCTTAGAGCACACATGTTTGGGCTTGGCGTGAACGAAATGAGACGCTATCTCTGGTCCGACCAATTTTCGAGGCCATTCAATTCTCCATGTACTCCCCAAATGAGACGCTATCTCTAGTATAGTTGCATAAATTATTTTAGAAATTTTTTTCTTCTGAATAAAAATTAAATACCTAAATTTTTATTTAAAAAAAAAATTTTAAAAATAAATTATAGAACTATGATATATAAGAGTTTTAAAATGTATGTCGAACTCTATGTTTCAAATGTTAAGAACATATTGGAACGGAAGGAGGGGTAGTTACTTTATTTGAAATTAAAAAAAGATACTGATGAGATTTTGATATGTCAATATATTGTATTGTTATACGAAATTCGGATCGGTATCCTTAGAGTACAATGGAAGTATGGAAACAATATTACGAAATTATTTCTTAAATACTACTATTACAAGAAAAAATTGTACGAAATAATTAAAACACCAGGCACCGGAAGAAAGCTTCCAAGGAAATGGTATTAAGGACGGTTAAAAATTAAGATCATTAAAAAAAGGCCTTTTCTATCATGTGCTCATGGGCACACAATAAGCGCTAAAATTTATAAATTTGGGCCAATTTCATTGGTGGAGTTTTTGTGAATGCAAGGGTCCACCACTATTTAAAGAAGTAACCAATCAAAATAGCTTAAAATCATAAATTTCTGCGCTTATTGTATGTCCCTGGTATAAAATTCGTAAAAAATTTCAGAAGGCAAAACATACAGATGCTCTCCTTCAGTGTCAAGTCACACGAAGGCAACCTTGACGCTTAATAGCTTCCAGAAAGGTGGTGATGGTGGTGGTCCATAGAGTGTGACAATAAGTACCACTCTGACCATACCCCGGTGGTGGCACTGTTAACAGGGTGGTTTAATAACAAGAAGAGATGCAATGGGGTGAAAGCTATTCATGGTAATGGCAAGAGTGTGAAAGCTATGGTGGTTGATGAGTGTGATTCCACAATGGGGTGTGATTCAGAGCATGATTATCAGCCACCTTGCAAGAACAACATTGTAGATGCCTCAAAAGCTG
>PHNY01001763.1:2681-18418 GCA_003724115.2 Anethum foeniculum
ATGAAATAATAAAGATGTTTGGTTCATAAGATAGTTATACAATTTGTTTCATAAAAGAATCCTATTAGTAACGAGCTAACGTGTTAGATTTTTGAAATAAGTAAAACACCGAGGTGTAGAAGTAGAACTATAAGGTGGAATTTCGTAACTGCACGTAATAGGTTCAATTTTTTTAACTACATAATTTAATATCATTTATTTATTATCAGTCTATTCGGTCCGGATTGAATAGACCGAATTATAAATCGGTTCTGTCCGGTTCTTTTAAAAATATTTCGTTTCGGACTGAATAGTTCAAATCAGTACTCTTTATTAATAAGCGAAATCATGTTTAAATGGAATACGGTACTAAAGTAACAAAATACCAAAGTACCAAATTTTGGTACTAGATAATTATGTAATATCTATTTTTCTAATTATATTATTATATAATATCTATTTTCCTAATTATATTATTATTTAGCCAGCTACCTACACGATTAGACTTATATTCCTCTTTGTCTTCTATTAGTTAGTGTTCATCCCATTAGTTATAAATATACTTGAATTTTATTAAGTCTCTATTAATAAGTACAAAAAAAACAATACAACTATAATATTAAAAAAATTAATATAGTACTAGGGTTATGTATTCTACAATTTTGGTACTAACTAAATAATTATATAATTATTTTTAAAATCTTATATTATTAAATCTTAACTACTAACACAAATTGACTTCTATTTCTTGTAGACTTTGTTTTTTATTAGTTAGTGTTCATCCAAATCTTGATTTACTTTTAAATTGAAAATATTTTTTAACAATAAAGAAATAATAATAAATAACTTTATTGACATTATTTTACTTTAAACTGAAAATTATTGATTTAATGAGTGTATTTAATAATTAAGTAATATCATATAAACTATAGTGAAAATAGAAAATTATCAAGTCATATTAAATAATATTTAATAATCTAAAATAATAAAGATGTTTGGTTCATAAGATTGTTATACAATTTGTTTCATAAAAGAATCCTATTAGTAACGAGCTAACGTGTTAGATTTTTGTAACAAGTAAAACAACCATGTGCAGAAGTAGAACTATAAGGTGGAATTTCGTAACTGCACGTAGGTTCAATTTTTTTTAACTACATAATTTAATATCATTTATTTATTATATATTCTCATCAGATTCAAAATCTTTACGATTATTAATTTAATTTGATACTAATATTTTAATTTTGATTCATATTTCGCACGGGTATGAGGTTTAATTCTTTGCAAATACTAATTTAATATTTTTAATCTCGGGTCCGTGCTTGGCACGGGTTACCAACTAGTAATAAATATTATAAGTTTTATATTATACATTTTACATATATCTTAAAAAATATGATAATAATTTTTTATTTGTAATTGTATTTATACACTCTTAGAGCTCTCTGTGTCACATCATTTTAATGACATTTTAAATTTTATTAATTTTGGTTTTATTTTTTATAATAAAAAAATCGAAAAAAAATTCGGTCCGTTCGGTTCAAAACCGGACCGAACCGAACCGAATTATTTCTGTTCGGTTCCGTCCAAAATACAACTTCGGTTCAGTTCGGTCCAGAAAAAAGTGACATTTCAGTTTTCGTTCTATTCGGTTCGATCCGGTTTTGGACCTCACCGACCGAATGCTCAGCCCTCTATTCTGTTGTAAATTATACTTTGCAACAGATTATTTCACAAGCTTACATGTCCACAGTCAATACCCAACAACCAGCAAATAATTATCTGGTTATGAGAATACAATTTTAAATTAACTTGCAACTTCCTTGACAAATTAAGTCCGCTTATGGTTATTTCGTCGTGAATTAAGTAAGTTTATGCTTAAAAAAGACGGTAGATCAATTCCTTTATTCAACTCCCTCTCACATTCTCTACTTACATTTTCTAACATTTTGGACCAAAAAAAAGTCACCAAATTCGTTATTCTACTTCATTTAATCCATCAATATACGTAATTACTTTAATTACATGTTTATTTAATTTTCTTTCTTTTTCTTGCACCTTCCATTTCTATTTTCTCAATCATTTAGTCTATTGGTACATATGTGATTGATGGCATGTTATGTGTATTTTGAGATATCTTCTAATCATAGTTGGATTCACCATAGTAATAAAAGACGTGAAAATAGTCATAATCAAGACTTTTTGAATGGAATTGAAGAAATAATTAGTTTAGAGAGTTAATTGTATGGAAACCAATAAAAGGATTAGATGTTTATGTTGTAATTGTTATAATTCTGCTCTAAAAGTCTTGATGAATTTATATTTGATATTGTATCGGATGGGTTTTTCTTCAAAGTTACATATATTGGGATTTTCACCGGGAAGGTGATCAAGATTTGTATTTTAGCGAAGATAATGAAGATTCACATTCTAGCGGTTGAAGGGATAAATTTGATGACCACGATGATGTATTTTATCCTACGAGATGTTGAGCGATGCAAGCAAATTTGGTGAGTGGAATAGCATAATATGGACCACGAATCCTCAAGATTTCGTGGTTTAAAAAATAATGCTGGGGTCCATTATATCCAGGGAGCACCAAGCACAAAGTTGTTATTTGTGAGTAAATTGTTGCATTGAAGAGTTCTCATGGATGTAGTGACACAGAATTCAATGAGCTACTAGGTCTTATTGGGGATGCCTTCTCAAAAGATCATAAATTGCCCTCTAGTCACTTGGAGATCAAGAAAATGGTTAAGGACTTAAATTTAGGACATAAAAAACTTCTTGTGTGTGAGAATGATTGCGTGTTATTTTAGAATGATGGCATTAATAGACATTAGTACGGTATTTGTGAGACAAATCTCTACAAATTGATGAAATAGGGTAGTAAAAGATGATGTTGCAGCGAATGAAATTGGAAATTTGAAATATTTTCCGCTTACATCGTGGTTGCAGCAGTTGTGGATGTCAGCAGCCGTACATGTCATCTCGCAGTGCTAAGAATATGAGGCAATACAAGACTAGAGAGTTGACCAAGTGAGATTATGACTCACTAGAAGAACGGGGAATAGTGGAAATAATTTTACATAAACTATCCGTAATTTTAACAAGACATTTGAAATATTTGACTTGGGCTTCCGACTGATGGATTTTCACCTTACAAAAATAAATCCTCGAGAACTTACTTAATTTTACCTGTTAGTATTACTCTGTACAATCTCCCGCATTCTATGTCAATGAACGATCCATACATGTTCATGACACTAATCTTACTTTGGGATAAAAATCCTACGAGCGACATCAATGTCTACTTAAGACCACTTTTGGATGATCGTTGAGACAGTTGTGGAGTGTTAGTGTACAAATGTATAATGCTTTTACATAGACTAATTTAATTTGATAGGAACCCTGTTGTGGACAATCAAAGACTTCCCCGCATTAGCAATATTGAGCGGTTGGTCAACCAAAGGCAAGCTAGCTTGTGAAGTTTGTAAGGGAAGTGTTAGGGCCTCGTAACTTCTTCATAGTCGGAAGCGATTTCTGAGGTACGATAAAAATATTTAGAAGATCAGGCCATTATTAGACGCCACATATAGGATGGCAAGTTCGTAATAAATTTGTACGAACTGCTTTTCGACCATATGGAAAAGAATTTGTGAAGTGTGGGCTCATGGATTTATAGTGGCACATAAATTCACAAATTTATCCATTTTCTTTGGCTCCTATATTGGAACTCGCTACTTCTACGTCATTGCATTGATGTCGTGTATAATGAAAAAAATGCATTTCATAATTTCTTTCACACAGTGATGGATAGTAAGAAATCCAAGGTACTAATAATGTTAGAGCATAACTTGAAGGTTCTATTGCAGAGCGTTATAGTGAAGATGAAGTTGTAATTTTTTGTTCATTTTTTTAAAGTTCTATATTCAGATGGTGTACAACATGGTAGACCATTATCAAGTAGATGGTAGTTTGTGTGATTCACCCATTATAAAGAATTTGAAAAGTAAAATGCACACGGTTGTTGTAATAAGAATTAATCAAGTAGATGAGACTACTAATGCTTATTATGAGAATGTTTTTGAAGAAGTACCACTAGAGGATAGGCCGGTGGAACTCCCCTCATTAACCTATTTGTTGATTTTACTCGATGTGAAAATCAAACAAGAGCGAAGTCATATAAAAAAGAACCCGAAGACGATAATAAAAGTGAAGAGGATGAAAGTGAATAGTACGGAAGCGAAGATGATGGTTATGATGACATCTAAGTTCATTTGTTAATTAGTAGAAGTAATATTTTGTAGAATAAAAGTAATGCTCTATTAGTTTTTAATAAGCCTACGAGATCATCATGTCTAGCTGTACCAAATCCTAAATATTTGATATGAAGAGCAGCTACTAGTAGTACAACAGTAGGATTATGCTTGTTTAGTTGTCATTTATATTTTGTCGCTATTCAAATGAATTAGTTGTGGTTCACAGTTCTGAAGTAGAATACTTACACACTAAAACTAATTAGCTTTGACAGGGATCTATCATTGGAATCAGAGCCATTTCTTTTTCTCATGGCTACTAATAAGGAAAAAATTGAAAATTTAGAGGCCGGTCTTATTGGCATTCAATAAAACTTGAGCAAAGTGGAGTTGGGTATTACTTATAAAATTATGAATATGGAGGAGTTGAACTAGAAATTAATTGATTATTTTCTCTAGCATAAAGAAGCAACAACAATAAAAATAATGGTCAATTTTTTCTAAATAGAGATAACCATTAGGATATTGTGGATGTAGGAAAGTAAATGTTCTCATCAAAACTGGCTAAATTGGAATCAATACACCATAAGTGATATTTACCAGCACTTGGGATCGGTGTGACATGTAAAATATTGCCTTATATGCCTAAAATTTGTTATAAGGAAACATCATAATCTAATGTTGTAGTTGATGTTAATGAATGCTGCCTTAAATATTATTAAGCCTTATATGCCAACACTTTACGTAAGTGTTACAGTAGTAAACGAAAATTATGTTTAGGAAAATGGGGGGAAATTAAAATTTGCTCAATAACTTAGAAGAACCCCCCCTCTCTCTCTCTCAATTATTAGACAAAATAACTAATCTCATTCTCCCTATCTTATTCTCGTTTTCTCTTCAAATCAAACATCATTGTCTCTCTCTCTCCCTTTTTCTTTCTCATTCCCCCTCTCTCAGTCTCAATCTCTATCTTTAATTTATTTTCGAAGTTACTATCAAATTAAAGTCGTTCTATAATAAACTCCCCCCTCGTTCTCAGGTAACAAAACCACATCATCTACTCATCTCTTGCTCAAATATACACTCTCTCATTCTCAAGTACCATCTCCATTGCTAGTAACAATTAGTAGCTCTATTGGAATTGAAATGATTAGTAGATCAGTTCTATTTGCAACTGTTAATTTAAGATTTGTAAACCCTAAAATTTTGGGGGTTTTCATTTTGTTGAGTAATTTAAAATTTTTTAATTATTTGTAGATAATTGATTTTTTTTATTTAGGTTTTGTGCTTGTATTTTATTTTGATTTTTTTTTTATGTTAGTGTTAATGTTTTGAATTTTATCTTAATTATGTTTTTTTTAACTGTTGAATACTTGCAGGTTGGTCTTTATTGAATCATTTGGATTAAGCGTATCTATATGTATTGCACTCACAACATTATGAGGGTAAGTTTTGTGCATCCCTTGGTATCTTAAGTTTGGCTTCTTAAGTTTTTCTAATTAAGAAAACAAGAATTTTGGTATGTGCCGAAAATTGGATAAGAACTCCATCAATGCCACCGGATATATTTTCAATGGTGGAGGATTTTGTGTTTTTCATTTTGTTTACACTTAAAATTTTCAGCTAGTTGAAGAAGAGGAAGTTGAGATCCAGTTGCGATAGTTAACAAATAACAAATGTGGATATAAATGATACTCTTCTTTTTCAAGAACTACTAAAATTGGTGTTAATATGGAAGATGCTAAGAGTGCTGCTCATGCTCATTCCCCTACCAATGGTGCTGGAGGAGATGTCCATATTTAAATGAAAAAATATTCCAAATTCAGCACAAATTGGTGGAAATGTTTAATAATATGGTATACATCTAAACATTATTTAATTTCATGGGGTTTTACTTTAAAGAGATTTTTTTGTTATTTTCCGATTATACTACTTCTCTTTTATTATATAGTTTTAGATATTTCGTCGTAAAAGCTTGAGTCATCTGCCGGAGATGTTGTAATGTGTTAATTTTACCTTCTGAAATTAAAGTACTCTACATAAACAATCTAATTAGAGGAAAACAGGGATTTTATTATTTTTATTTTAGCAACAATTGAATACAGTAAGCGAGTGTGACCACTAAGTAGGGAAAGCAAGCAACGAGTTATGGGTGTCGTATCTTAACATCTCAACTAGTGTTAGCCCGGATTAAGTAGCTAGAGAAGGTTGCGCTGGTAGTAGAAGCACAAAAGGCGAAAGAAAGAAAAAACTGGTGAAAGAATTACTAATTGAGAACTTTTAAGGATTTCTTTATGAGACGGTGAGACATAAATTTTCAATCCTAATCATTGTTATAAGTTCTCTCTTTTACTACCACAAAAAAAATTGGCATTACTTGATATGCATCATATTTTTCTGTAATTGGCATAAACTTTATTTTACATGACATTTTGACATAAGACTCATGTGGCTTACCCTTTCTACCTGATACAGCTTGATAATGTTACTATATATCTGACTCAATTATTTTGAAGTATTCATAGTTTAGCTCTGGTTCAACAAGACGAACACATATATATGACATTTTGTTCTTAATCTTATTTTTCCTACAATATATTTGCTAATTCTTGTAGCTTCTCTTTTTTCTGTGGCCAATTGGTAAATGCGGCATATTAAACTTAAAAATTCCAGGTGTATACTAGGGACAACTTACCTTTTTCTGTATATTAATTTCTTTCAAAGATAGACATGTTTTGAATGATTTTTTATGCATTACTGTTATGTACATTGACGTGTTAAGTATATTACTTAAAATTTTGTTAAGACGGAATTTATTTTTTTCCTCCACATTATACATGCCTTACTTTCATTCACGAGATTTAAAGTTGATCTACTTATATTACATATGGTTGGTGCCCTACTTCGCAATACTGGTTACTTGCACTTTTGCGGCAACAATCTTGAATGCTTAAAATCTTCAATTGACTATGAATTGACTGTGAAAGCTATACTTGCACCATCCATTCTTCCATTGTTACTATATTCATGGGTCCATGGTAAATGAATGCCCGTCTCTTTTATAACTATCTTATATGTGCTCATAAAAATATTAGGTTCTTCTTTGAATACTACAAATGTGAACTAAGAAGCTTCCACTGAGATGAATTCCTTTGTTAGATGTATCTACTCTCTAATTCCTACAAACCTAGATTGTTACATATATTGGTATCATTAGATTCATTTTTGAAAATCAAAGTGGTTGTAGCCAAAGTATTCAGTTGAGGTTAAAAATTGGTACCATCTTTTACCATCCGCATCTTTTTTTGCTGCAATTTTAAAACAGAACGTGCATGTTTTTTTCTCTTTTTTTGCCAAAAATTCTGAAAATATTATGTTTACAAACTTGATTAGAATTAGATGTTTTTCTGCTACTTTTGCTCAAATTTGGTATATTCTATGTCGTGTTTTTGCTGTTGCTACTTTTGCTCAAATTTGGTGTATTTTATGTTGTGTTTTTGCTGTTGCTATTGTTAATTAGAATATACACATTTTTCTCCTGCATTTGATCATAATCTGCAAATTTCTTGCCATAATTTTTGCTCAAATTTGGTATATTTTATGTTGTGTTTTTGTTGTTGCTATTATTAATCAGAATATACACATTTTTCTCGTCAATTTGATCATAATCTGCAAATTTCTTGCCGTCATTTATGCCAAGAATTTGGATGCTTTTCTCCTTAAATATGCATTTTATTTTCTCAGCTGCTATTTTGAAATAAAATTTAATTTCTTCTCTCCTAATTTTGCTTAAAATTTGTAATTTGTCTGTTCCTATATTCCTTCTCTTTAACCTTTGTGATACATGGATAACACTAGTGAACAGAATGCAATTTGACATTATTATTAAGCCAGGAAAAAGCCTATTAAAGGTGAAGAGAAGAATCTAGCAATGCGTATGACTATTGAAGATATTAATGTTTAGAAGGAACAAAAAATGAGTTAAAGATAGAAACTTCAGTCCTTCAAAGAAAGTTGCAATGGCGGGAGAACAAAAAATGACAAGTTTCTTTACACTAACTAGGACATCCAGTAATTTTTAATTAAATATGGCTTAAAAATATGCTTTTGCTGAAGTTGAACAATGTAATGGTTTATACTTTGTTTATGTTCAACTTCGACAATGTAATAATATTTTTGTTTCATATCTTTTATTCAAGAGACATATTTTTAGGATCAAACGTGACTTAGATTAAGATGTTGAATGGTAACAAAGTGTTAAAAATAAAGTACACATGATAAAGTGTTGCCAACAAGTAAAATGTTACATTAGCAAGTGTTGTAATAGGGGAAAAGGATGTTGCAATAGGCTTTACTAGAACATTTCCCTAAGTGTTGCTATTGACTCAAAAGTATTGCCATAGGTGGCTAATGCAACATAAAAATCGATGTTGGCTTAAAATGACAAAAGTGTTGCCTTACCCATCTAAGCTACGCGACTATATCCAACACTATAAAAATTGGGAAAAGTGTTGGCTTAAATCAATTTTGGGCTTATACCTACATTTTTTACGAATTTTTACACTTTTTGCAGATGTTGCAAAAGACCATATATGGGGTAGTGAATTTCCTCATTTTTTGAGATCATCCTAGTGAATGAATTGCCTAAGTAGAATAATTTATCATGTACCAAAACACGCCTAAAATTCAAATGGCATCACTGACCTCTTTCCATCTTGAAATGGAAGCTAACCAATGGTCAGAGTGCTTGCATTGTGCATTAAAGAGGATGGTAAAGAAGTAACTTTGGGAGTTTAAAAAAGAGCTATGGGCAAGTTTTGCCCCACTACAACGAATAATCGATCGGAAACCTGTTTTTCATCGTTGTTTACAAGCAAAATTTCAGGTAGTCTATCCAGGCTTGGTCTATAAATATCGTACAATGGTATATAAACACCGTAATAATAACATTTATACAACGGGAAACAAAACAATTGTTTGAGATCATTCACACAACTGGGAAAGTCCTTTGATATATTTTGAGAAGATAGTATTTCAACTGTAGTTACATTCATGACAGACAAGTGTTCCTTAACGTTGTTATCAAACAAGACATGCAACAATTATAAACAATTTGTTATAATTCAAAAGAGATAAAAGCTGAATAAATAAAAACCATTGTCAGAGAATATCTAAGGCAACAGTTTCTTGAGTTATAGATGACATGTAATAATGGTACAACAGAAATTGTCGTATTTTTTATACACAACAAAGTTTTTTTGTTGTAAGATATTATTTATAACAACCCATCTTTTAAATGCCCACATTTGCTAAAAGCATACTAGATTATGGTCTTATATAAAAAAAATAATAAGGACAATGTTATGAGCACACCAAAAAATACCAAACTAATATATGTCATTACAATAAAATGAAGATCAGAACAATCATACTTATGTTTTTTAGCAAGATAACTAGATTGTCAAACACTAACACCAATTCATTTTGTATCTCTCTCCTGCTCATGGACGTGAAAACTGCCAAGGAAACTCCTTCAATAGGCTTGGCATCACAAATATTTGCTCACCAGCATAAAGTATACAATGAGACCGTAAGTTTAATAACACCCTTTGTTCAAATTTTCATGAAATACAATGCTTCTAAAATAATTAAGTAGCTAATACATTAAAGAAAATATGAATATGAATATAAAATTATCAGATTGATGGAGGTGCTTGGGTCTCCATCTTCATCCCTAGATGAGAATACGCAAATTTATTAGTAACATTACTGATGAATATTCACATTTCTATGAAAAAGTCTCTAAAATGGCATTTCAAGCAGCACATTAGTATATACACACACAAACTAAAGTAAAATGTGCAATAGAACCATATGAACTAGCATCAAAACAATTATAAATATATACATAACTCATCCACAAAATATAATAATTACCTAAAAGTTCATTTGTTCAACTTGGTAAATTACAATTATAAATATATACATAACTCATCCATAAAATATAATAATTACCTAAAAGTTCATTTGTTCAACTTGGTAAATTAATGGTCTCTTCCTCTTATCTTTGATGACAACTTGACATACTATTACAATTTTAAACAAACACAGTCCAAGAAATGCATATTTATCGAAGCAAATAAATCAAAATTGAATAATCAGTAAAAAAAAAAAGCCAAACACAATGGAATGAACACTAAGACCACAAGTAATCATATCACAATATAAGTATAAGATAATTGTACACAAAACCAGGAAGTGCAGGCATCGTGAAAGAGGCAAGGCGTGAGAGACTTTTCGACCTCAACGAGACACATTTAAAAATTACTAGCAACAGAAAGCCGACTATGATAAAAAAAAAACCTAGCAATGTCATTGCCACATTGCGAGCCCCCTCACAATTATTACTCATATTTTAATAATATTGCTCAAGTTTCTTATGTAAAACAAATACCACCACCCAGAGGTCTTCTTTGGGTATTATTCCAATAAAATTATTTTCATGTAAAACCCTAAAAATATTGAAAGAATAAACAATTCTATGACATAACAACCGAAATGGCAAGCAACCATAAAATTAGTTTGATTCGTGTAAGGAACAAGCAAGAAGGATAAGGAAGAGGAGAGAAATAGATTACAGCCGAGGGAGGAGAAAATCGAAGGACGAAGGAGAAAGACACACGACCAGGGGCAAACAATCGGCCCCTTGGGGTTTTTATACCCTGAGGGGCATAATTTTAATTTCAAAATTGCAAAACATATTTAAAATAATGATTTTTAATGTATATATATATATAGTATTATATAATCCCTTTTACTAGAAAATAATTTGGGTTTGGTCAAAAAAATTATTTTTAAAATAGAGAGGTTCAATTTAGCTACTACTCCGTATTTTTAAAATAGTTTTATTCCTTAATACGAATTAAATATAAATTTTTGAAGTTTTAAATTTATTAAATCCAATATACTTGTAAAATCAATATTTCATGAAAAAATACATAAATAATTAATCGGTATGTTTTTAAAAAGTCTCTTAATTAATAAAGATGATTATAAAACAAGTTTCGTGATTTTTGAATACTCAGATAATTTTATAAAAATGTTTTTGTAACCAAATATTACTTAAAGTGACTAAAAAATTATTTTAACAATTCCAGAAATAATTATCTACGTACTCTTAGCTTTATTGAACACAAATAAACTATTTCTATCTTGGCAAAAAAAACTATGTCTATCACATTTTCCATGTAATCACATCTATACACATATTGCACATTTTCTTTTATAACTGGAATAGAATTTTAAATCCTAGTTCTAATTCACAAATACATATTAATATATATAAGCACACATAATTATAATACACAAGTTTAGAGTAGTTACACCCTTCCCCCTTAAAAGGATTATGTCCTCAGAATCAAGCTTACTAAACTACTTAAGAAAATATCTAAGGGTACTTTTTGAGCAGCTCGCTCTCAAGTTCCCAAGTCGCTTCCTCCACTCTAGAATTTCTCCATAAAACCTTAACTAATGCTACGGTCTTACTCCTAAGCACTTTCTCTTCCCTATCCAAAATCTGAATAGGCTATTCCTCATATAAGACAAGTCTGATTGAATTTCTAATGGTTCATAATCTATCACATGACTACTATCAGGTCTATACTTCTTCAACATTGATACGTGAAACACATTATGCACATGCTGCATCTGAGGCGGTAATGCTATCTCATAAGCCACTTTCCCTACTTTCCTTAAAATCTCAAATAGTCCAATAAATCTTGGTTTAAGCTTGCCATTCTTACCAAATCTAGTTACTCCTTTCCAGAGTGACACCTTTAGCAATACTGCTTCTCCTGATTCAAACTCCATATCCTTCCGATCGCGATCAGCATACTTCTTCTGTCTATCTTGAGCAGCTTCTTGTCATTTTCGATTTAGTTTCACTTTCTCGATAGTCTGTAGGACAAGTTTTGGTCCTAATATCTTCCGTTCTCCCACTTTATCCCAATGTACTAGGATCTAATCTTTCTCCCATCTAGGGCTTCATATGGAGGCATTCCAATGCTGGCGTGATAACTGTTGTTGTAAGAAATAACTCTGCTAACGGCAAATGCTCATCCCAATTTCCCTTAAAATCCAAGGCACAAACTCTGAGCATGTCTTCAATTGTCTAAATGGTTCTTTTGCTTTGTTCGTACGTCTGAGGATGATATGCAGTACTCATTTTCAACTTGGTACCTAAACAATCTTGAAATTGTATCCAAAATCTTGAATTGAATCTTAGATCTCTGTCTTACACAATAGATACAGGAACTCCATGCCTTACCACAATTTCGTCCAAATGCAATTTGACTAGCTTATCAAGGGAATATCTTTCATTGATTGGCAAGAAATGTGCCGACTTTGTCAATCGATCTATAATCACCAAAATAACATTATGATTTGACCGTGTCCTGGGTAAACCTACTATGAAGTCCAAAGCCAAATGCTCCGACTTCCATTCTGGGAAGGTTGATGGTTGTAATCACCCGCATGGTCTTTGATGTTCTGCTTTTACTCTTTGACATGTGTAACATTTGCTCACCCACTCTGCTATTTCCTTCTTCATGTTGGGCCACCAGAGATTCTCCTTTAAATCTTAATACATCTTGGTACTATGCGCGTCCTACAGAATCTCATCCTTTAATTCCTTCACATCTGGTATCCATATTCTTCAAGAGAACCTTAAAGTTCCTTGACCATCCATTTGTGAATAAACTTCTTCTCCTGTCAACTCATTCATCTTCTGGTCCATTACTTCTCTTTGGTACTTCTTAATCTTGTCTAACAACACCGGCTGAAATATCATAGCATACAACTTTTCCATAAGTACTTCCGGAGTCGTTACCTTAATTTCCATCTTTTCAAATTCTCTTGACAATTCCTCTGTTACTTCGAACATGTTCAATCTTTCCTTTTAACTTAAAGCATCAGCAACCATATTTACTTTCCCGGGATGATACGTGATGGTACAATCATAGTCCTTTATCAACTCTAAGTCTCTAACCATCTTCTCTGTCTCATATTCAGTTTTTTCTCGGTGAATATGTACTTTAAACTTTTATGATCCGTGAAAATTTCACACTTCTCCCCGTAAAGATAATGTCTCCACAATTTCAGAGCGAAAAATATAGCTGCTAACTCCAAGTCATGAGTAGGATATTTTTTTCATGAGGTTTCAGTTGTCGTGAGGCATATGCTATTACTTTACCATGTTGCATCAAAACACATCCTAATCCTCTATGAGAGGCATCGCTGTAGATCACAAATTCACCTTTATCATCTGGCAATGTCAAAACTGGAGCAGTGACCAACCTTTTCTTTAATTCCTGAAAACTCTTCTCACACTTCTCTATCCATTCAAATTTCTCATTCTTCTGGGTTAACTTGATCAGGGGTACTGCAATTTTTGAAAAATCCTTTACAAACCTTCTATAGTATCCAGCCAATCCCAAGAAACTTCGCACCTCAGTAGGGGTCTTCGGTCTTTCCCAATTCATTACCGCTTCCACCTTTACAAGGTGTACCGAGATTCCTTCCTTGCTGACAATATGTCCTAAAAATTGCACTTCTCTTAGCCAAAGTTCGCATTTTTAGAACTTCACAAACAACCTTTATTTCCTTAATATTTCCAAAGCTATCCTCAAATGTTCTGCATGATCTGTTTCTGTCTTGGAATATATTAAAATATCATCAATGAATACTATGACAAGCTTATCCAAGTATTTCTTGAATACTCTATTCATCACATCCATAAATGCCGCTGGAGCATTCGTCAATCCAAAAGCCATTACCAAGAACTCATAATGTCCGTATCTTGTCCTAAATGCTGTCTTGGGTATATCTTCCACCTTTATCTTCAGTTGGTGGCATCCAGATCGTAAATCAATCTTGGAGAAACACGTAGCTCCTTTGAGTTGATTAAACAGGTCATCAATTCGAGGAAAAGGATATCGATTCTTAATTGTTACCTTGTTAAGCTCTTGATATTCTATGCAAAGTCTCATGTTTCCATCATTTTTCTTTACAAACAATACAGGGGGTTCCCAGGGTGATACACTTGGTCTTATTACACCCTTGTCAAACAATTCCTGAAGTTGCTTGGCTAATTCTTTCATCTTAGCAGGGGCCATTCTATATGGGGCTTTTCACACCAGTTCAATATTAGGGGCTAGATCTATCGTAAACTCTATCTGACGATCGGGCGGTAATCCAGGAAGTTCATCAGGAAACACATCGGGAAACCCATTATACTGGTATGTCCTCAATGTTCAAGGGATCTTTGCTTTTGTCAATTACATGAGCCAAATATGCTTTGCGACCTTTCCTTAACAACTTCTTTGCTTGCACTATCGACATAAAAGTCTTATCTTGATTTTTTCCTTTGAAAACTACTCTCTTTCCTTGGGGCGACCTAAGAATTACCTTCTTTCTCTTGCAATCTATTTGCGCATTATGCTTTCCTAACCAATCCATTCCCAAAATAATATCAAACTCTCCTAATCGAAACGGTATAAGGGCGACAGGAAAAAGATACCCAGAAATCTCTACCTCATAACGAGGGAAAACTCGATTTACCGATACTTTATCTTGATTAACTACAACAATGTCTAGGGATTCCTGGAGGGGTTCAATCTCACATTTCAGCTTATCAACAAAATACTTAGATATAAATGATCTAGTGGCACCTGAATCTATTAATACTTTGGCCTTAACGGTATTAATTGAAAGCGAGCCTCCCACTACGTCTGAACTCTGAGCCGCATCCGAAACACTCATATTGAAGGTTCTTGCTGGAACCGAATAAGACGAGCTGGAGTATACTGGAGCATGTGGTGCCATCGAAGAACTTGAAGTTATCCGCAATGCCCATACCGCAGATGCTGGAACTTGGCTGATAGGGTGAGAGGCAGCTATTAGTTTCATTAACTTGTTGTTTCCTCCCGCAGCTTTACATTTCTGCGAGACATGTCCTACCTTCCCACACTTGAAACAGGTAACTCCCAATTTAGAATTGCGACATTCGCTTGCATAGTGCCCTTTGTTGTTGCATTTGAAACAAACTATACTTGCTTTATTACAAGGTCCACTATGCCGTTTTGAGCAAATCCTACATTCTTCAACTGAAGGTTATAGGGGTCTCTGTCCTCCTGGACCTTGAAAGGTGTGTCCTGGTGCCTTTCCTCCAAATCTTTCAAATTCTTTCTTTTTAAAACTACCAGAAGTCCTATCCTGAATTTGGGGTCTGCTTGGACTCCTAATTCTTCCAACTCATTCCTTCTTCTTCATAATTAAACTTTCTCTTCTGTTCACCTTTTTCCCTCTTGATCTGATCACGGTCTCCCTCAATTACCAATGCTTTCTGAACCACTTCCGCATATGACCTTAATTCAGAAGCTCCTACGCGGCTTCTTAACCACGGCTTTAAACCTTGTTGAAACCGCTTGGAATGCTTCTGAT
>PHNY01001801.1:13206-24275 GCA_003724115.2 Anethum foeniculum
TACTCTTATACCTGACGATGGAGAGGATCCCGAATTCTATCAACTCTACATTTACGACACTTAGAACGAAGTTAAAAACAGATTAAAATGGTTTAAAGTCGATGATGGTCAAGGGGTTGATGTTGATGTTGTTGAAGGCTTGGTGCAAATGTTGGATAATACCAACGAGTTGGTCAAAAAATTCCGTAAAGCACGGGATTGTTTTAAAGATAATTATGTATCAGAACTGTCAATCAGGCTTAAAGGTTCACCGTGCAGAGAGTGGTCGTCCAAACAACATAGGACCTTCAGACGAGGTAGCTGGTGTTATGGTTGGCGATATTGATACAACTTGTGGTGAGAGAGACATTATCCTTGAAAAGACCAGCAAAGATCTGGAACGGATATCCAGTGTTCATCCGAAGCTCATAGCTCTACTATACCCCCTTTTGTTTCGGCTTGGTGAAGACGTTTACCACAATGAAATTCCATATATTGATTCTGAAACACAGAGTAAAAAAAAGCGAAAAAGAATAACAACGGAAGAATACTACTCCTGTAAGTTACAAGTCAGAAGGAATGAATATGTGATATAACTTTAAGTATATTTTCCATTATTTACTGATAGTTCTTACGGACATTAAAAAAAATGTTATGGAATTTCATGTCAGCATGTTTGTCTAGCCAGTCGTTTATACCAACAATATGTCGTTGATGCGTTCTCATGTGTTGAGCAAGCATGTTTTTGGTGACTGCGTACTTATCAAAACATTTTACGAAGCGATTTGTATAACAGTGTTGCTAAGAAATTTGTCAATGGTGAAACTAACACATCCAATGTTGGTAAAGGGTTTATATTACTTGCCAATTTCTTGGGTTCACAACGGTATATGCAGCAAAATTTCCAGGATGCCCTTGTAGTTTGGCGCGTCATTGGACATCCTGATATTTTCCTCACCATGACATGGAATCCCCACTGGGATGAAATCTTGCAAATAATGAATTTTTTACCTGGTTGCTCTCCCCAAGACTCTCCAGATATAATTGATCGTGTTTTTCATTTGAAGCTTTAACAACTATTAGATGACATTAAAAAGATTTTTTTTTTGAAACATGCATTGGAGGTAAAACTTGAACAATACATAACACACTGATAAACATTAACCATATTTGTTAGTTATTCATTGATATTTTTTTGACTTTGTTTATTATATATATACAATGATGTACCGTGTATGTAGCACTGTTTATAATCTAATATATTATAAATTTGTGTATAATTCATTACTCAGGTTCGGTATCTATATTTTGGACTTGATAAAATTTTTAACTTTAATTTAACCTAATGGACTATCCATTTTCAGGTTTGTTGTCCATATTAGATTTGTAAGATCCATTTATTTATTTTGACATGTTTTAGTTATAGAAACTTTATAATACAATTTTAAATATGATTTATATTATTTATGGTAAAGTTTTTGGTATAAATTTGAACCAATCTTTAACTTTAACAAATGAGTATAATATATAGGATAAAATATGTGACTAAACTAAATTTTGAATAAATTCATTATAATATATAAATGCAACGAACTTATTATGTTAATATCTTAATCTATCAGAATTATATTATTCAATTTTAATTATAAAATTATTTAATTTATATATAATACATAATTTTGCGAAATACAGGTAATTTCTCAAAATAATTTTATACTTCACATATAGTATATCTTACTGTTGACTTGACGTTTATTTCAAAAAATAAAAAAATAACACCAAATATTTGGTAATAAATTATGTGATAAACATGAATTATTATAGATATATTTCATCATAAATAAAATAATATTGTACAGATTCCCAAAACGTTAAAATCACCTCACACCCCCTTTGCATGCAGTCAGTCTTCTATACAAACCCCCTCTTCCTCTCCTCTCCTTCACTCCCCCCCTCTCTCTCTAAAACCCACTTTCTCTCTCTACAATTTTGCCTCAAATTCACTGATTACCACCTTGATTTCTCATTTTACAGCTTCAGTTCTGCATCTAATTAAGGTAATCATGTTCAACCCCACATTTTGATTCATCAATTTCACTGATTTTGGGGGTTTTTTTAAAACCCTAATTTTTCAAAACCCCTTTTGATATTTTCATCATTTTAGAGTGGATATATGATCTTGGTAATCATGGGCAGCTCACATTTTGATTTTTCATTTTATTTACTTGAGGGTTTTTTCAATTTTTCATTTTCTTTGTTTGTTTCACTGTTTATGTGTGTGTATGTATTGCTTGTTTTATGATGTTTAGATTTATTGTATGCATGTTATATGATTTGGGTTTTTGTTTTTTTACTTGCATTTCTTTAATTTAGGGGTTTTGAAGAATTTTTCTTGTTTATTTTGCTTGTTTTGTAGTGATTTTGGCCATTTTTTTGCATTTTATTATTATTTTTTAAAAAATTTTGATTGCATTTTATGAAAAAGAGGGGTTTCGAGAGAATTTTGGTTGTTTATTATGCTTGTGTTGTAGTGTTTAAATTTGGGTTTTAGTTTTTGTTTGTATTTTATGGATGCATGTGTGCATATGATTGTATTTTGGGTCTTTTTGATATGTACCCTCAATATATTTGTTGTTGTTAATACTACTCTGTGATTTTTATTATGTGTTATCTACCTTGGGTCTTAGCACTTTTCGGAATTCTTGAATTTGAATTTTTGATTTTCTGATTTTTTAGGTAAATTATGAAAGAGAAAGAAGAAGAAAGCTCATGTTCAGCTATTATGGATGGAGTAATAACGGGAATTAAATTTGGCTTGGCAAGTCGAGATGAGATCGTGAGTAAATTGTCTTGTTCTGTTTATCGTGCCTAGTTACTTGATTATATGTTTGTGTTTCACATTGTGTATGTATATATTTATGCATTATAGTTTTCCATCTTATTGGCTAAGATCAAAATCTTGTAAGATTTACTTGATAAATGAAATGGTTACAATTAGTCTTTCAAACTTAAAGTAGTACAATTTCTATACTGTTCTAATTAAATGTGTATATTTAACACACATTGTTCTGGTTTCCTGTGATGTAGTCTACATCTTCGAACAGCGACTGTCCTATTAGTCATGCCAGTCAGCTGTCAAATCCGTTTCTTGGTCTACCCCTCGAGTCTGGGAAGTGTGAATCTTGTGGTACGGCTGAAGCTGGGGAATGTGAAGGTATGAAAATATGCTTCACTAGAAATTTTTATTCTTTTTTGGTGCACTTGTATACTAGCTTCTTTGCTTATGCAGTTTGTATTTAATTTTCAGGACATTTTGGATATATTGAGTTACCAACGCCAATATATCATCCTTCTCATGTGACTGAATTGAAGCGGCTGCTTAGTTTGCTGTGCCTGAAGTGCTTGAAAGTGAAAAACAAAAAGGTGAGATACACTTATCCATTGCAGATTGAATACCTTGTTTATTGACATCAGACCTACTGTATTTTTTTTATTAGTCTTAGAAATCTCATTGCACTGGCCGTAGCAAACCCCTCCCTTTTCCCCAGTCCCTTAAGACCATGTAGAAGTATCGATATGTGCAATCTGACCACTCCTCCGTTTTGAGGATAACACAAATGCATAATGTAAATATTTGTTCTGTGGAGAAACTTCTAGTCCAACTGTCCAGGACTCCAAGTATATGTTTTTGGTAGACTAGTATATGTTTTTGGTAGACTTGCAATTTGTCGAGTTTTTATTTTTCTCTTCTGATTTTCGGTTGTTATTTTGATGTGATGGTGGTAATGCTAGTTTTCATTCTTTGTATCGTAAAATGTTACTTTCAGAATCAGACGAAGAACGTTGGTGTAGCTGAAAGAGTGTTATCCTCGTGTTGCGAGGTAAGTGGAAAACTTGGAGAACAGCTACATGTAACAATGTTTCTCTGCATGTAATTAGTAATTTTTTTATGTTCCGTTTCTTTCATTCTACAGTAAATACGTATATGTCTCTGCCTATTGCTTTGAAACTTATCAATATCATTTGTTTTGGAGATTTTTTGTATCTGATTTTTCCAAATCATTTTGAGAGCCTGAGCCTTGGAGAACTTGGTGATTAACAATGTCACTGATTTACCAAGTTGAAGAGATATTTAACATGATGTTTATAAAGATGAAAAACTAGCTACTTTTTTTAGTTTTAAGGGAAAAATACTAGATAATGCAATTATGATCTCGATGCTCTGGCCTTGATAGATGCAACGGAATGACAATGAACTTGTATGTGCAAAATGTTTCCAAGAATTCTGGTATGCTTTGATAGCAGTTGTTATTTGAAGGAATTAATAGGTTAAATATATAATTTTCAGTTGATTTAAGTTGGAGTGTTTTTACTCTCGTTATTCTTTTCTTGTGGTGAGAGGAAGTCATGTGTTAAGATACTTATCCCAAAACCCTTTCTCGCCCTCTCACTCACTCACTCACTCATAAACACACACATATAGATAGATATATAGATAGATATCTTGAGCGTATGAGATATATGGATTTTGTTTTTGGTAAGTAAGATATATGAATTGATGACATGTACTACCTATTTGACAGTATAATTCAGGCAAGCCATAATATGCAGCTTTAAATAAATATAAATTAAGGAATTAGTTAAAACAAAATGGTACTGTAACTGAATGGAGTATATATCTGGATTTTAAAAAGTTAATTTGTGAACTTTGAACTGTTAGCCTGGTGATTGGTAGTTTAATATATAATCTGAATGTGGTTTAAGTAATGCAATTTATGTAAATTTCCAAAATAGCATGCATACTTTATTTCTGTTGTATAGAGATATTTTGTTGCAAGTTGAAAGTATAAATCCTATTCCTCTAAATTCATTGATAAAGAGATGTGAAATTGACCTGGGAAATGCAGTTGCAAGGCTTATGTTTAAAATAATTTGTTTTATAGGAGGCATCACAAGTATCTATCAGTGAGGAAAAAACGTCCGATGGTGCGTGCTACCTGCAGTTGAAGTTACCATCTAGGTCACATCCCCCAAATGGCTTTTGGCATTTCTTGGAAAGATATGGTTTTCGCTACGGTGACGACCATTGTCGACCGTTGCTTCCCTCAGAGGTTTGTGCCTCATTTCCATCTAAGCCTGTCAGTGCGTCTATGCTATTTCTAGTTTCTGGCTTCGATCTGGTGCAAGGGCATTGGCCTTCTCCTATATAATCTTGTCATGCCTCTGGGTTTTTTCTTGCCACTGCAATGGTTTATGTTGTGAATTAGATATGTACAGCTTTGATTCTAGTACACTCTAAGATAATGTAAGCAATTAGAATATACCACTTGGATTCTAGGATACTTGAGTGAGAATGCTGATGATCTTGTAATATGAATTTGAAATGTTGGTATCTGGTTTTTATTAATTCCTGATTGTTACTATGTCATTTGGAGCTAGAGCAAGAAAGATTTAAAACTTAACAGTTTCTTTACCATCCTTTTCTCTTTCTTGCTATGTAGCATCACTATACACTTACTATTATGCACTTCTATTGGATGCAAAAAAATTTTGGCCATGACATGTTTGACTAGGTATCCTGGTAGGATATAGCTAAAAGTACTTTTGCTTTGGGAATGATACTCGTATTTTGGTTTATGTGAGTTGGTTTTGAGCTTCCCATTGCAAGTCTTCTCACTTGAATCTGCTGGTGCGAGTAGGCAACAGTCACACTCACACACACACACACACACACACACAACACCCACACTCTTCTTCAGCCAAGTATCAATATCAAAATTACACTTTGATATGGTGCTGTCAGATATATATCTGCCTTGGCTTATGTTATTGTGGTTTTCTGTTAGACTCTACATTCCCCTTAATATTATGGAAACCGAGTATTTGGGATAAATCTTTCTATTTGTTCTTACAAACTTTTAGCTGGTGTTATTGCTTGATTGAAAAACACCATAAGATGATGTAATCTGCAATAAGATGATGAGTAAATTCATTTATGTTTGCACAGGACTGTTGTAGTTGGAAGAATAAGACCTTATGAAACCTCTATATTCTTTTCTGTTTCAAATTATATTTCCTCGCTTTTTGATTGGGTCCTCCCCATGTTTCTGTCCTCTTCCCTCCATCCCCTCTATATATAATATATATAACCAGGTTATGGTAATTCTGAGAAAAATTCCCCAAGAGTCCAGAAAAAAGCTTTCGGGGAAAGGCTTCTTCCCTCAAGATGGGTATATACTGCAGTATTTACCAGTTCCTCCAAATTGTTTATCTGTACCAGATGTCTCTGATGGAAGCAGCGTCATGTCTTCGGTAAATAATTTAATTTGTATAAGAATCTATAATCTAATCTGGTAATGCAATTTGTACCCTTATTTAGCATTCTTTCTCTTCAGGATCACTCCATATCAGTCCTTAAGAAAGTGTTAAGGCAAGCTGATGTAATTAAAAGTACAAGGTCTGGGGTTCAGAATTTTGAGTCTACTGAGGTTGAAGCCAATGACTTGCAAGTGGCGGTTTCTCAGTATCTTGAAGTCAGGGGTACAGCCAAGGTACTCTAATAAATTAAGAGGAGCATTCTGATGTAGTTGTAAACTTTATTTTTACTCACTTAGAAACGTTATATGACTGTATTCTTTTGTCGTCCGGATGTTTGCAAGTTCTGTGTTTGGCTATTGCATTTTGCATCGTGCTTGGTTAGATGTTAGTGATGTTCTTCATTGCACCTATCAATAGTCATTATAATATTGTCAGTATTTTCTTTTCTTGCTAGTGGATAGCCTATATGATTTTATTTTAGAATTTGATTAGAAGAAATTTGAAAATATCTTGTGTGACGTGCTTGGTTTTTGAATTTAGGGGTACTTCCAGGGTACTCTAATAAATTTAAAGAAGCATTCTTATATAGCTGTAAAAATTATTTTTACTCTTTCAAACATTATGTGACTGTATTCTTTTGTCGTCTGGATGTTTGCAAGTTCTATCTTTGGGTATTATATTCTGCATCGTGCTTGGTTACATGTTAGTGATGTTCACTTTATTGCACCTATCAATAGTCACCATAAAATTGACAGTATTTTCTTTTTTCCTATATCATTTTACGTTAGCGTTTGATTGAAAGTAATATGAATATATTTTGTGTTGACGTGCTTGGTTTAGATATGCTCTACTTCTAGGATCTTTCAAATGATCTGTTTCCCTAACACTGTGTTCCCGAGTTTAAATTTGGGGAGAAAGGGAAAGATTTATACTTATTTATTTTCTCTAACGTGTTCCCAAGATTTCTGGAGAAGTGAAAATAAAAGAAAGGGAAGTTAAATATGAATCACTTTCTATTCAAAATCTTCTTTCCAAAAGTGGGATGATTGAGAGAGAAATATAAATTGCAGTAATAATTATATTGAATTTTTTATCATATCTTCACTTTCTTTTCTTTTCTTTTCTTTTAAAACTTGGGAACATAAGAAAGAAAATTACATGCCAAATCTTTTCTTTTCTCCTATTTTTAATTCTTTTCTTTTCTTCACCTAAAAAACTCAGGAACACAGTGTAAATGACAGAACAAAGGCATCCTTATGTGGATTATATCTAGGTGATGGCTTTTGGCTTGTTAAAAGATTTTAATTAAATTTAGTTGAGAAACTTTAGAGAAATCTTCATTAGGAGTTTGTTGCTATTAAATTTATTGTTTTTCTTCAAATCTTTATTTATCTCTTCTATTTTCCTCCTTTAATTATAATTCTAACTATACCAGCAGAACAACATTGAAATGTATATATACATACACCTTATTTTTGGTATCAAAATTGTGATTGAAGAATAATAAAGTGTGCACTACTTGTATTGAATGTGAACTAATGAACTTCCCTTCTTCTACCTTTGGGTAAATATTTTTCATTATGCTTCAATGTGGAATTTTTTTTCTACCAGGCATCCCGTGATGTGGATGGACGTTTTGGAATTAAAAAAGAAGGCAACAGTTCTACAAAAGTTTGGCTTGAGAAAATGAGGACATTATTTATCAGAAAGGGTTCTGGGTTTTCCTCTCGCAGTATTATAACTGGTGATCCGTATAAAGGTGTGGGTGAAATTGGTTTACCCTTTGAAATTGCTCAGAGAATTACTTTCGAGGAGAAAGTAAATCAACACAACATGTTGTACCTACAGAAGTTAGTGGACCAAAAGTTATGCTTAGCTTACAAGGATGGTTCATCGACTTACTCATTGAGGGAGGGTTCAAAAGGTCATACATTTTTAAGACCTGGGCAGGTTGTCCATAGGAGGATCATGGATGGTGATATTGTTTTCATTAATAGACCTCCAACAACCCACAAACATTCCTTGCAGGCATTAAAGGTCTATATTCATGATGACCACACTGTCAAGATCAACCCGCTGATTTGTGCCCCACTTAGTGCTGATTTTGATGGGGATGCAATACATTTATTTTATCCACAGTCGCTCGCAGCTAAAGCAGAGGTTTTGGAGCTGTTTTCAGTCGAAAAACAGTTGCTTAGCTCTCATACCGGAAATCTGAACTTGCAGCTGGCTACAGATTCTGTGTTATCCCTTAAACTTATGTTTAAAAAGTACTGTTTTGGTAGAGCGGCTACACAACAACTAGCCATGTTTGTTTCTGGAGTTTTGCCTATTCCTGCCCTACTTAGAGCGCAACATTCTGATTCCCTATGGACTGTTTTGCAATTATTGCAAACTTCTCTGCCTCTTAAGTTTGACTGTTGTGGAGAGAGATATAACATTTGGCAAAGCCAAATACTGGAAGTTGATTATAATAGAGATCTAATGCAGTCTATCATTAATGATGTTGTCACTTCTATTTTTTTTGTAAAGGGTCCAGTTGAAGCTTTGAGATTTTTTGATTCCTTGCAGCCTATGTTGATGGAAAACCTATACACAGAAGGTTTTAGTGTTGGATTGGAAGATTTTTATGTCCCAAAAGAGATGGTTCAGAATTGTGAAGCACGAATACAAGAATACTCCTCAGTTTTATATCGCATGCGAGAGAGTCATAACGAGCTGATAGCGTTGCAGTTGGAAAAACAAATCAGGAGTCTGAAAGTGCCAATTGCTAATCACATTCTCAAGTCATCAGCAATGGGGTACCTGATCGACTCTAAAAGCGAGTCAGCTATCAGCAAGGTGGTCCAGCAAGTTGGATTTTTAGGTTTGCAAATATCAGATAGAGGTAAATTCTATTCGAAGACATTGGTGGCTGACATAGCCTCACTTTTTCGAAACAAGTACCCCTCTGGTGCGAACTACCCATCTGAGGAATATGGGTTGGTACGGGGCTGTCTAATTCATGGACTAGACCCCTACCAATCAATAGTTCATTCCGTCTCGAGCAGAGAAGTGATTGTTCGATCGTCTAGAGGGTTAACTGAACCTGGGACATTATTCAAAAACCTAATGGCCATCCTGCGAGACGTTATCATCTGTTATGATGGAACCGTAAGGAATGTGTGCAGTAATTCAATTATTCAATTTGAGTATGGGACACAGACGGGAAATTTGTCGCAAAGTATTTTTGCAGCTGGGGAACCAGTTGGTGTGTTAGCTGCAACTGCTATGTCAAATCCTGCCTACAAGGCAGTTCTTGATTCTTCGCCCAGCAGTAACAACTCGTGGGCAATGATGAAGGTATGCAGTTCATTTAATTGTATTAAGTTTACATAATTTTTTACAACTATGTCATAGGCAACACTCAAACACATTTAACCACATTTGTTTTGAAATGACTTTATAGGAGATACTGCTTTGTGGAGCCAAATTTAAGAATGATGAAGTTGATCGACGGGTGATATTATATTTGAATGGCTGTGATTGTGGGAGAAAACATTGTGGGGAAAATGCGGCATATATGGTCAAAAAGCAATTGAAAAGAGTTAGTCTAAAGGATGCTGCAGTTGAGTTCCTGATAGAGTATGTTCTTGCATTCCTTGATTATCTCCTATTATAGTATGTTCTAAATATTGGTACATCCGTGAACTGGTTTTTAGTTTATGGTCCCTTTTACCAAATATTGGACCTCTTGGTAATCAGAACTCGGAAGACAGTCATATTTTTTATTACATTACACTTTAAACTGCTTTTGCTCTATCATATTTACTATTTCTACCAGCAATATGTACGTGTAGTCACATCTGATCTGATCTAGTGTCATGTGTTGCACTAATGCATTATTATCGTGGTTGCTTTGCCCCACCTATTCACGTGGGGACATCTCTTTACGAGTATATATACTTTTATACAATTATCTTTATATAAATAAATTTATGAGTAGTCCTTAAAGCGATATCAATGAACAGTTATTGCTTTCGTTTCTACTGAAATCTATAATCTTCTCACAGGTATAACTCGCAACAAACTGATTTCAGTAGTTCCAAAATCGATGCAGGCCTTGTTGGTCATTTTCATCTAGATGAGGTTGGCCTGAAATTTCGTAAATAATGTGTTTTTTGTATGATGTTTATCTGTGATTACAATTGGTATTTCAAAATATTAAACAGCAAAAAATGGAAGATTCAAATGTAAGTATGGATGACGTTTTTGACAAATGTGAAGACACCCTGCACAAATTTTCGAAGAAAAAGAAAGGAAGAGTTGGGATTCTGTTTAGTAGAATCGGTTTATCCGTCAGGTTGGTTTCTCCTTATCTAAATTTAAAGTATAAAAGTTATCTCGTGGCACTAATTTTACATTCAACTTTGTGAACTGTTTATCTAGCTTTTACTCCCTCTCTACCTCTTCTCTGGCAACAATCTAAATGTGTCATCTTCCCTAGGACAGAAGTTATTGATGTATATTACACTGCTAAACAGTAACAAGGTTATATGTTCTTTAATTATGCTATGTCTTGCAGTCAATTTTGTTCTTTCCGGCAAACATCTGAAAGTAAAGGTTGTGACATGCCATGCTTGAAATTCTTTTGGAAGGATAATACTGATATTCATTTAGAGAAGGCTTCACATATATTTTCCAACACTATATGCCCAGTTCTGTTGGAAACAATAATCAAAGGTACATCACAACCTTTTGTTCTCTTCTCTTTACATAAATATTAAAAATGA
>PHNY01001801.1:24337-38833 GCA_003724115.2 Anethum foeniculum
TTGTTGTATCCTCTATGTTTTACTGAATCCTTAGAGTCTAAAGTATCCGACTTCTACATTGAATTCTTTTTAATGATGATTCTGTTGTGAGGAGTCCTGCGTACTTTTTGGGTCTAGAACCGAAGTTAGACGCTCTGTTAATTTCTTTGATGTTTTTCATAAATGTAACCTTGATTTAGAAGAAACATTGCCTTGTGGTCCAAACGCCTTTTCCAAATGTCACCTTAAAAAACTTGATGACTGTTGATTTTGTAAAATAACATGGAATCACATATCCTCAGAGAATTTATGGCTGTTTTTTTAGACAAGGAGCATGAAAGGCCAATAAACAATGAAAAGGACACTGAAACTTCATAATATGTTGTGAGTGAACAGGTGATCCGCGAGTTTGCAGTGCAGATATAATCTGGGTTAGTCCTGATACAACTTCCTGGATCAGAAATCGTTCCAGTAATGAGAAAGGGGAATTGGCTATTGATGTGGCTCTGGATAAGAAATCTGTAAAGCAGACGGGAGATGCGTGGAGAATAGTGTTGGATTCTTGCCTTCCTGTGATCCATTTAATTGACACCAGGAGATCAGTTCCTTATTCTGTAAAGCAAGTTCAGGAATTACTTGGGATATCTTGTGCATTTGAACAAGCCATACAGGTACAGTCAGTTTCTTGGTTCAAGTTCATAAGCTACTTGATAGTCAACTACCACAACTAATAAATGTGCTTATCTTGGATAGTAGTGTACGATGATACAATATCTTATATTCTTATTAAATCGCCAGCAGATATATAGTGAACCATTTATTTATAGGGGATGAATATGACACAAAATGCATTGTTAATATTTGCTGGTCTGGCAACTGATATTTGTTTTAAAACAATTAGTTAGGAATACTTTTAGTGATGCAAAGCATTTCTTACTTCCTTCGTGTTGATTAGCAGCTTGTGTAGGTTGCATCTGTTTTAGCATAAAGCAATATAACCTCTTATGGTCCTAATTTTATGTTATTCTGTTTTCCCATGTTTGCCTATTAATTTTTCTGTAGGGACACATGTCTCATCCATTATGATGCTTTACTTGTGACCTATTGACGAGTCATATACTATATGAAATTATGATCTTTGGCTACAACTTGAGGTCCTTTAGCATAGCTTCAATATTCTATTAGAGATGTACATGTTCTTATCACTACAACATTGTGTTCATTGCTTTGAAAACTTGATCATGATTTTTTTTTTTTTTTTTTTTTAAATCTAGTGAAAATAGTTCAAGATCTTTAACTTTGATCATATACTCTATAGGACATTAGATAATGAGTAGCACAAGTGCACATATATAATGTTTTGACCACGTAATGCACTTCGATTAATCTTCTGAAGCTTCTGCTCTATTTTGGCCTTCTTTTTTTGCAGCGCCTTTCAGCATCAGTTACAATGGTAACTAAAGGTGTGCTGAAAGAGCATCTGATTCTCTTAGCCAATAGTATGACATATTCTGGCAACCTAGTTGGATTCAATAAAGCTGGTATAAAGGCATTATCTCGATCTCTGAATGTGCAAGTACCTTTCACAGAAGCAACATTATTTGTGAGTAATATTTGTTTTGTATCTATTTATAGACAAGATGATATTTATTCTAATCCTTTCTTGACCGAATCTTCAACTTGCCCATCCATAATAAACCCTTTGCGCAGACTCCAAAAAGATGTTTTGAAACTGCTGCTGAGAAGTGCCATGTGGATTCATTGGCAAGCATTGTAGCCTCTTGCTCGTGGGGGAAACATGTTGCTGTTGGTACAGGCTCTTCTTTTGATCTACTTTGGGACACGAGAGAGGTAGATTCTATCTTCTATCTTTTTTTTTTTGTTTTTATTAATGATAAAAGTATAACTTCAAAACTTTTTTACTGTTGTTCCTTTAGGCTGAACTGAAGGGAACCGACGTATACGACTTTTTAAATCTTGTGCATAGCAGTTCAGGGATTGAAAAGAATAGTGCCTGCCTTGGTGCTGAGATTGATGATCTTGATTGGGCACTTGACTATGATGAAGATGCCCTGTCCCCAGTGCATGCTTCTGAAAAACCAGTATTTGAAGACATTATTGACTTTGAAAATGCTGGCGAAAATGGATGGGACAACGGGTCGACAGAACCCGTATCAGATAAAGTTCAGGTTTCTGGGTGGGATACAATGTCGGACCACTGCAATAAAATATCAAATGAAGAGTCAGGTGACCCTTGGGGAAACAAAGTGGAAAGACCTCAGGATAAAGTTCAGGTGTCTGGGTGGGATACAATGTCAGACCCCTGCGATAAAATATCAACTAAAGAGTCTGGTGATGGTGACCCTTGGGGAAACAAAATGGAAAAACCTCAAGAGTCAGGGTGGGGTAAGAAGGACGATAACAGGCAAAAGAAACCGGATGCAGAACCTAAAGTTATTTGGGAAGAGAAGGAAGATAGACATAGCGAGAAGCTGGACCTGGCATGGAGCACGAAAGCTAGTGATAAGGCAGAAACGTACGAGGACAAAGGTCAACTGTCAGGATGGGATACAAACAGTGGTGGAAGTGCATCAAACTGGAGTAAGAACAGTGACGGAAATGTATCAAATTGGAATAAGAGGGATATGCAATCTTTACCAGATGGAAACAAAAATTTCATTCAGGAAAACAAAGCTGAGGGATCACAAAGTGATGCTTGGGGAAAAAGTGATGGAAATGCAGGCTTGTGGAAGAAGGATGACAAAGATGACATGTCAAATTGGAACAAGGACATGGAATCTCTGGTGGATGGAACACCAAAAGATGGTTCTTGGGGCACCAAGTCTAGCAGTCAGCAGTCCGGCTCATCTTCCCCTTGGTCCAAGAAGCCTGACAAAGCTGATGATGTTCAATGGAGTCGAAAAGATGCTCAGCCCGACATGCAATTTCAATGGGGTCAAAAGGATAATAAAGTTGACTCATCAAACTGGAACAAGGACATCCAAGTGGATGGATCTCCAAAACCTGGTTCTTGGGGTGTCAAGTCTAGCAGCACTCAGCAGGCCAGCTCATCTACCCCTTGGTCGGAGAAGCCTGACAAAGCTGATGATTCTAAATGGAGTCAAAAAGATACCCAGCCTGATACGCAATCTAAGTGGAGTCAAAATGATGATAAAGTTGACTCGTCGAACTGGAATAAGGACATACAAGTGGATGAAACTCCAAAAACTGGTTCTTGGGGTGTCAAGTCTAGCACCAGTCAGCAGCCCGACTCACCATCCCCTTGGTCAAAGAAGCCCGACAAAGCTGATGATTCTCAATGGAGTAAAAAAGATGGTCAGTCGGACCGTGCGAGGGGTTTTGGTTCCTCAAGTGGGTGGACCAAAAAAGAGGGTTGGAGTTCTAATGCTGGAGAAGGGAGGCCCAAGAGTAATCGCCCATTCAAGCCGGTTGGAGGGACAAATAGTGAATTTGTTCCGCCACCGGTGACTGCTACAGGGAGACGGTTAGACTTGTTCACAGCTGATGAGCAAGAGCTTCTTACGGAGATTGAGCCGATCATGCAGTCCATTCGGAAGATAATGAGTCAGCCAGGGTAATCCTAAGCTCTATATATTTATCCGTAATATATAGATGTTACTTAAACTAAATTGCTTATTTATTCTGGATAATGTTTACGATACTATGCGTATCATACATCTTAAGAACATGCAAATAGACTACAATTTTAACATCTAGGACCCCTCTCTCTTTGCACCTGTTTATAAAATGGCAATATAATTGACACTTGTTATCTTAAGGTTTCATAAGTTTCAGATATTTGGCAACTTCGTTCAGAATTTTCCATTTGAAGATGTTCGTAGTTGTTAGTGAATGTATGTCAATGAAGTTGGTTCCAATGTCCCATCTTGTGTGCACAGGAAAAGTGCATTTTACGAGTGGAATCATTTCTTAAAACTGTAACTAGTATCGCAACGTGTCTTCTTAACTGTACTGGCAACCTAGAACTTTCATGTTAGGTATTTGACATGTGTTTGTGCTGTGAATTATGTTTGTTTAGTTGCACACTTTTATTATGAAAGCAAGAATTCTTTTAGTGTTATAATGACAATTATGATATATGATAGTGATTTGAGGATGAATATTTTAAACAGTTCAAGGATGATGTAAAGAAATTAAGAAAACAGTAACTTTTGATAGAAGATATTTAAGGATTTCTTTAAGACGTAATAGTAGAAACATGCTAAGCAAAAGGATCGTTTGTTAGATAGTGTATGGTAGATATATGATAGTATCACCCTTACCTAATGGTGTTAAAAGATATTCAAAATCGCTATGTTATAATATTGTAAAAAATTCATGAACAGGCCAGCTTATGATATATAATCTTTGCATTTAAAAAATTGCCTATATATAGAACACATACATAAGCTTCATCTATGTTAGTTACCACTTGCATTATGTTACTGTAGCATGTCTTTTATAGAAATGCTACTACTGTTATGATAGAATAATTGTCTAAATAATAGATTAACCAATCACTGATGAGCTGTATTGTATCTGGTTTAATTAAACTAGTGGGATCAATGTTTCTTTTTCTTTTTTGAACTTCTCCTGTTGTCAAAGTGACTGCAATATGTTTCTAAAGTAACAAATAAATATTCTATTATGTGAAAGGTACAATGAAGGGGATCCTTTAGGGACTGATGATCAGGCGTATATTGTTGACCATGTCTTCAATTACCATCCAGACAAAGTGGCAAAGATGGGAGCTGGGATCGACTATGTAATGGTATGACACTTCTAAATTTTTACAGCAGTGCTACAAACATTAGAATACAATGTATAGGTGTAGACCGTTTAGTGTAAGATCAAGGTATGAAAATGGCCATAGAATATAAACTTGCCCCTCCACCTGCATAATAAACTTACCCCCTGTATTGCCTGGTTGCTTCTTGCTTATTGTTTCAGCTTTTGTGGCATATAGCTAGAGTATGGCTAAAACTATCAATTGACTGTCTATTGCCTTCACAAATTACAATATTGATTATTTGCCTCCAAACCTTTTTCCAAAATTGGTCTGTTTGTAGGTCTGGCAAGAACTCGTGCGTTTTTTGGTAAACTGGGTATTCATGTTGATTTTACATGAGTATAAAGCAGTCAACAATTCTTTTTCGATCTTTCTACGGAATTTTTTTAACCGTTTTACTTCCAATCCTCTTATCGCAAATGTTTACTGTTGAAGATTACCCTTCTACATATCAATATATTCAGAGGTCTCATGAAGTGATTGATTTTTTGATTAATTTGACAGATCAACAAACATAGTAGTTTCCAGGACACCAGATGTTTGTACATAGTCAGTACCGATGGGCGCAAAGAAGATTTCTCCTACAGGAAGTGCCTGGAAAACTACATGAAAGAAAAGTTTCCTGATCGCGGTGAAGCTTTCATGGTTAAATATTTTGCCAAAAGAAATCAACAGCCTCGTCCTGGATGGAACAAGGATCGTAATACTCCTGACGCAACAAATTCAGCCGCCAAAAACAAGCGTAAAGGCTGGGGGAATGGTTGGGGAAATAATGAGGGCAGTGTTTCAGAAGGAGTGGCAACAGAGAACAAAGGTGGCTGGGGTGATGTGGGTGGTGGTCCCGGAGCAGCAGCAACCGGGAAAAAGTCTGGTGGCTGGGGTGATGTCAGTATTGGTTCCGAAGCAGCAGCTACCGGAAACAAGTCTAGTGGCTGGGGTGATGGCGCTAGTGGTTTCGAAGCAGCGACCGGGAACAAATCTGGTGGCTGGCCTGATGCCAGTAGTGGTGCCGAAGCAGCAACAACTGAAAACAAGTCTGGTGGCTGGGCTAATGGTGCTGAAGCAGCAACCGAGAAGAAGACTGGTGAGTGGGCTGATGCCGTTAGTAGTGTTCCTGAAGAAGCTGCAACCGGGAACAAATCTGGTGGCTGGGGTGATGCGAGTAGTAGTGTTCCTGAAGCAGCAGCAACCAAGAAGTCTAATGGCTGGGATTAATGCGTGGGAACAGCAGTTTCTTCATTTTTGCTCAGTTTCTTCATTTTTGCTCGATCGTGTAATTATAGACCTTCTGGTTGCTTTCTGATCTCAGTTGTGTACAAAAACCATAGGCCTTGTGTGCTGTCTTTTGTAGATAAGATTAGAATGATTGAGCTAGCTGCTAGTTTTTTCGACCATGAGCAGTTCGTAGGCTGTTGCTGCTTTGGTTGTTAATATAACAGTAGTAAATCACCCTCTTTATGGATGGGATGTAGGACCTTGGGTGGTAGTGCTGCTACTTGGTTCAACTTATGTTGTTCGTACTCTGCTATCTTTGCTCTAGGCTAGTCTTTGAAATTGCTCTTTCGTTTTGCCTGCCTGGTTATTCCAATGTTTTGCTAGTGCTGATACCATCTCTGTAGATGTCCTGAATTTAAATTCTAGTTGGTTACCATTAGGTTGTTAATTATCTATACAAGAATGAATTTCTTTAACTAACAAGATAAATTAGTTTTACTTGATCTTAGAAAATAAAGAAAGAAATTTGTTTTCCTTGTGTCTGGTTGCAGTCGACGAGAATTCAAATCTTCACCTCATTTCTTTCAATATGTATTTAATTAATTCATATATTAAAATGTCAAACCTTAAACTTTTGTTTATCAAATTACGTACAACTGATCAACTACTAATTTATAGCAATATAGATTCCAGTTGCTCACAGGCGGCAACAAAATTTGTGAATTTGAAAAAAATGAATCCAACATCCATCTATTCTGTTTTATGTACAGCTAGCTAAAATGAGTACATAAAACCCTACATTACTATAGTCTTCTTGATTACATTCCTTTTGGGTACAAAATAAAAAGCACTACAGCTCAAAAATTCCACCTTGTTATAATGATCCTCCATGTTCTTTGAAAAAACATATTTGTCAAGTACAAACTATGATGGTAGAAATTGCATTGCAAATTCTCTGATTCCCCGACCGGCTGCCAATAGCATAACCTCTGACGGCCATTCATATGGGGACAGGCTAAACTTCTGATATGTGTTTGCTGGTACGGCAATGAGACTTTACTCAAGACCGAATGTACAGGCTTCTAACAACTACCTGAAAGTTGAAACTTGTATCTGGAGTATGAATTCTATTTGTCGTCTACAAAAACTTGAAGTATGAAATCACGGAAACGTTTCGAGTACTGCTTGGGATCGACTGCTGAGATTGAAGTTGGGTCATATTGGAATGATTTGTATGCATGCTCAAGCTTCTTGCTGATGTCATAATCTTGTAGTATATCTATTATACCAAAGTAGAGTATGACATTATAACATTCTCCAGTTGTTTCTCCTATTAACTGAGTCTCGAAGCTTCTAACTGTTTGCTCGATCCGAGCAGGCATGCGTACGCCTAATTTAATTGATGTCTCCCTGCAATAAAAAATGAGAGACTGATATGTAGTGAAAAAGAAGGAACACGTTACTAAGTTGATCACAAAGACCAGCAAAAAGACACTTGAGAATGCCCTAGTAAACACGATTACAGCCTTGGTAATTAGAGAAACCGTGACTTTCCAGAGTTTAAATTTTAATTATTAGCAATATTGATTACCCGGATGAACAATGATCCCCGTCGGGCGTAGAAAGAGGACTTGTTCCGACACTATCACTGTCTTGAGTACCTGCATCAATTATACCTTAGTTCATAAAGGTGTATCAGGACAAGACTAGCAACAACATGAAAATTGATACAAGACATTACAACCTTCTCTACTGCGATTTCCCAGGAAGTGAACACCAACCAATAGACTGTAATCCATAATTCTCTCCTGTTCAAGAAAATCGCAGTCCTTCTCCACTTGCCTACAAGAACAGTTTTTATGTTAAATGGTTGTATTGTTGCTCGATAGCAGTCAAATGCCTTCTATAGGATTTATTGAGTGGAATTGAAAGTAAAGATGCTAAAAGGTGAGAAGAAACGAAATTAAAGATGATAAACCACATCTAAAATGTTTATATATCAGAAGGTTTAACAGCCATGCCTGCCACACCACAACTTTGACTGATATTATCCTGGTTGTGAAGAAGTGTTCAAATAGTCGTATATGTAACTCATTACTTATCCATCTTATTTCTAAGAGTAGTAAATAAGAAAATGGAACTCTAAAACAGAAATGAGGGAGTCAATGCACAAATACTAGGGTACGTCACATTGAGTGGTTTTTGACTGATCTCTGGAATTCCTACCCACTTTAATCTAGTTATAGGAATCAGTACGTTATGCATGAACAATCAATGACATCGAATTCCCAGAAGTTTTTCGCCAGAACTCAATTTCAACAATGTATAATTTTCTGGTATAGTCTTCATCATATTCACTTTCAATCTTCCCTTAGTACCTTGCTAGAAATAAAGGCTAGTCCAGAACTATTGATACCCTGTCGGAGAGACTATAAAGAACAAGAGAAGCTCACCTGCAAAAATCTTGGAACCACAAGTTCCGTAATCGGAAAATAAAACTAAGATCAAGGTCCTTTAACGTTGTCGTGGCTTCAATCTCAGATTCAGGTTTATCTGTGATTCGGCCAAGAGAAGAGCCTTTCAAGTCATAACGCCTGTGAATGGGTATCTCAGTACAGCACAAGTTTCCCATTATTACAAATCGAACCTGGCACATAAGTGCCAAAAATATTAGAAAAACGTTGATTTGAGTATTTCTTTCAATATCATGAAATATATGGCGGGTTTTTGTTTATAGCCAGATTACCTTTCTTTGAGCAGACCCCGTCAATTTCACGCAATGAAGGCCAAAGAAGGTGGTAACTAGAGTGTTCTCACAGGCTCGAACATGACTGTAATAGGCAGGAAGCATTCTCTTCAAAACCTGGGTTAAGAAAATATATGGTATTTCAATTAATCATATTTTGCATTTCTTTCTCTAAACAAATGCACAAGTAATGATAAAATCTGCTGTTTTTAACTCTTTAACTGATGTATATGCAAACTGGAATTCCAAAAAATTATAACATGTAAGCTGAAAGAAACTCGTACTCATTCTGCTAGTAATACATTAAAAATTGTTTGTCTTTACATATCGATGAATAACTCAAGACTTCAACGCCTGTTAAGAAAGCTTTTTGTAAATTAAGACTCATGCTATATCTGGATGTCTCCATTATTATTGAATTTATAAACCTAGTGAGTGAACCTGTACATGTGAAGTAAAACAGAATTTAGAAACTTTTCATTGTTAGAACTACAAATTAAACTTACTTTAACTTCAGCCTTCTTAATGGTTTTAATCATGTACTTGTCATCATGGGTCAAGTAAAAGAAGCTTCCACTTTTTCCAGGTGATGAGAGCTCCCTGAGAGCATCATTTCCACAGATGGATAGCATATAATCAGCCGGATCCACCTTAAATAACTTCCTAAGGGTCCTGAAAGTATATTTTATATAGATCATCATGCCAGAGTTACATGCAAATAGCATATAGATAAACATAACAGGTACAAAAAGTGTTTTCTACCAATAAAAAATGATCCCTGTATCTTCAGTCACTCCACAGAATTACAAGGTTTGCTTAGAGATTCCAGATGAGTTTAAAGCCAGCACTTATCTATTACTATGTTGTACAAACTAAACATATCAAGCACACTGACTTTTTACTCGAGAGAAAGATAAACAGTAAAGAATAGTTTATTACTATCAGAAAAATCTGAGAAACTACCTGAAAACCAATGGGCAGTAATCCTTCCACTTAAAATCACATGATTGATGAGGCGGTGTATTCTTGGATCCTTCAGGAGGAAACCTGGTCCAAATTTTTTCCTTGGTATCGAAAGCAGTAGGTTTTAAGTCGAGGGAAGTAGCAGGAGCAGGCCTTCCTACAGAATGCCTTGCCGGTGGAACCTCGTGTTAGTCACTAGCATAAAGATATAAGAATATGGATAAAAGATCTAACAAGAGCATAAAAATGCAACATTTGCGCAAGACGCGATTGCACACACATACAACACCTGTTTCTGAGGTATGACCGGTACTCAAATTCTATCAAACAATTTGCTCAAAGTTAGCTAAATGCATATCGGTATTCATCATACTCGCTGTTTATGCTTGTCTATGGGAGGGAATTATCCGTAACTATATGGATGCAATTTGAGCGTCTTACAACTTACTAAACAATTCAATGGTCGTGATTTAATTATTGTGTTATAAAAAAAAGTTTGTATTTGTGAATGGGGTGCAACAACTTCCCTCTCAGGAAAAATTAAATAAAAAGGACAGCTCAGGTCCACATTGACTTAGCATCAAAAATAAATAAATAAATAAAATTTAAAAAAAAATCCTACTTCGACTTTTGAACTTGCTTCAGCTAATATGGGTTAAATCATAGATCAGCAATTGCTTTGAAAATGGGGTTCTAGATTTACAAAAGCCTTACATGAAAAGCTGATTTTCTAACCTTCCCACAATAACAACCACTTCTCGATAATTTTAAAATACAACTGAAAAAGCACATAGTAATTTGATTTGTAACTATCATTTGCTTTTAAATATGTATAGTGTGTCAAACTCGGAATCTTTCTGGTTTGATTGACTTTACGAGAAAGGTGCCTCAGCATATTAGAATTGTGGAAGCAACATATTTATAACTATATACATGTCCCTAGGGAGTCTTTATGTTTAAAAACATGCACAAGTGATAGCAAATCGTACTACAGTACTTTTACAAAGTTGCCTAAGTCTTTTGCAAATTCGGATCAATTGAACCCTAAATCACAGTATACATTGTGTTTTGCAAAGCAGTAAGGGGTCATGTTCTTTTCCTTCGACTTTAAAGCTTTTTGCAAGATTTATTTGCCTAACAATTATATTAGCGCAAGGCAATAAATGTTCTGAACCTTCTGATGAATGATTAGATAGCTCAGCCCCAGTCGTATCTAGTCACTCACAGACCAAGGTGCCAAATTTGTGCATGTGTTTTGCAAGAATTTATATATATATGAAAAAAAGAGCGGAGAATTCGACAAGAGATCGTCTCATTTGTACATCAGTGTCATATGTAGCAGAATATGGGGTACATAATAAATCTTATTATATGCTAGAAGCAACTTTACCTACCTGCTACACCCTTTCAATCTTATCACGTACAACAAAAGAAACATGGCTGATCACCAAATAAGAATAAAACATATGGGGCAATCACAGAGCAAAAAATCACAAAGAACTTACTGTCATGGCTATAGATTTTTGTCATACTTGCCTAATTGAAGAAATGATATACTGATTTATTACCTTTAAAAGAGATTAACTTGATCCCGCTGTGAGAGTTATAGTTTGTTTTCACAAATTTTTCCATTCGTGTGTGTATAGTATATTCTTATAATATGTAAACAAAATAAAAATCCTGAAATTCTGGGAAAAGGCTTTGCATCAAGCACATATATAGCAGACGGTAAGAATTATACTCTGGTATCCTGTTTCCCCATTTAGGAAAAGAGAGAAAAATATGTTGAAGTGCTAAAGCAATAGCTTTGTAGTAATACGAAGTGGAGTGGTAAATGCTCACTCCAACTATTCAGGCAATAAGATTCAAAATCATACTAGGTCTCTACTAAATTAATAAAAGAACATGTGTCATGTCTTTGTTGGACAGTACAAATGTTCAGAATTAAATTCCACGACTACTGAGAGCTATAAATAGATCATTAGGGTAATGATTTAGATAACACATAAATCAACAGTATAAGTTTATCTAACTGTTTTATAAGTTACTTCCCCCAAGTCATTATCATGCCAGAGGAAGGATCAAGTTAATCCTATACCATCTAGTAGAACCAATAATAAAAACACACTACTGCACATATACTTGCTAATTAACAACACTATATATTGGGAAACTATCACTAATTCAATACATACCTTATTCCAAGCTGCAGATTAAGCATAAGCTCATAATTTTTATGCCCTTTACTTATTGTCTGCCCCTGTCTCTTTGGAGGTTTTATCTTGATGTTCCTCGGGATCCCGCTGGACTGGTCCCAATCATCAATCTGAAGATTTCCTAAACCTTCACTTACTTCTCTTCCTTCCGCTGAATTCCTGTTAGAAACCTCTGAGGTAGCATCAGTTTCAGAACCCCAACTAGTCGTCTCACTACCACTGTTGAACCTAACATCAATCGACTTTCTCCTTGATCTCGATTTTCCATCCCTTCCCTTTATACTCTTGCTATCTTGACCAGTAGGCCAACATAACATCTTTTGTGAAGGATATATTGGAATGGATTCACCTTGACATACATGACATTCATCGAATTCAGCCATAACATCTTGAGGATCCCAATCAGTATTATCTGCATCGTCATCTGCAGGATGATACGTAACATTCTGTTCATCCGGGTCACTACTCCAAACACCCTCGTAAGAACTCCCATCTTCCCACTTAAAAGTCCCATTTCCATTAGGAAGTCCAGCCTCCCAACACCCCTCGTATTCATTTCCATTCTTCCAAGTCATTGTTCCATTGCCACTCATCTCCCCATTCTTCCACTCTCCAGTATACTGATTACCAAAATGCCAAGCATATCTCCCTTCACCATCCTGTACTCCACGACGCCAATCACCATCATACGAATCGCCGTTAGGATAATGCCTGGTTCCCGTACCATGCTTCAAATTCATAGCCCACCTCCCTATATATATATCATTTGAAGAACCCGAATAAATACCTTCACCATCCATAAAACCATCCTTAAATTGACCCTCATAACTGGCACCACCAACCCAAGTAAACTTACCTCTACCAGTCATTTGACCTTTAACCCACTCGCCTATATACGAACTCCCGTCAGACCACATATAACTACCCTGACCATGAGGACAGTTGTTTAGCCATTGGCCTTTATAAACATCACCACATGAGAAGGACTTTTCTATATCTACAACATCTGGTGGAACATTCATCTCATCGTCATCTGCATGGGCTACTGACATTGTTGCAAAAATGCTTTTTGCCCTTTTTCTTGCAACTGCTTGTGATTTTCTTACTGTTGCTTCCCAGGCCTTCATTTTCTTTATATATATAAATACCCACAAGTATATGTATACAAATATCTATATATTCATCTAAATTCCTCCACCACCACTAACCTAAATCAATCTTTCTATGTATCATCAATTCAACTCCAAATAACTTAGCAACCATTTGACTAATTTTCTTTTCAAAATACCACAAAATGAATCAAAATCAAGAACCCTAAAAAATCCCAAAATGAGAAAATCAAGAACAGCAAAATGATCAACTTTCACTAATCTCCTAACGATTTCCCCAAATGGGTATCTGTTTTTCAATGTTTCCTAAAAAGGGTATTTAATATATTTGAAAAAAAATGCAGCGCATGCAATTAAAATCAACAAGAAAAAGCAAAAGCATGAACAAACCAATGCTCAGATTCTCTCCTTTGTTTCAGAATTACTTTTCTTTTTGTTTTTTCTTTCTGGGTTTTCTCTGTTTTTTTTTTTTCCTTGAATTTTGATTGATTGGATATGAACTAGAGGCTGAACAACAACATTTTTCTTGGTATCCGAGTTTTGCTCCTATACATTCTAACAAGCCCAACAATTGGAAGGATAAAAAGAGGTGGTAAAGGTGACATGTTTTATATTTACCATTTTGAGTGCTTGATTCAGACCAATTAGGATATTGCTAACCATATATGTACATATATATAGATTTGTATGTATAGATCAGCAGTTTAGTACAAAGTACAGACACTTGTCCTTATGACTTTCTTGTCTTTCAGTTTTTCCAATGTTGTTGCATGTTTTTTTATTTTGTTGTCTTTAGGTGTTGGAATAGAAGATTTTGTGCAATTATGCTTTCATACTTTGACTCTTTTGTGTTGGGTCACATCAACTTTCTGCCTTTGCTATTTGGTCCCCCAACAATTTGTCCAAAATCCAACCAAATGTACATTCTACTCCAAACTATGGTTTGACCACGTTCGAAAAAGTAGAAATATTGGCCTAAAATATCACAATCCAACATATCTAAAAATCTCTCCGACCCTCTTGGGTAGTCGAATGCGAAACGGAACAGTATCAATATATTTTAACTGAAAATTCATGTAATTGCTTGAAAAACAATTTTTTAAAAATTTATTTTACAAACTTGTCACATGCAAAGGCACAGTTACACTACTTTTAAAAATTTGAATGACAGTAAAATTTAAATACTTACTTACAGTTACGTACTGTGACAGTCCGCAGATTCGGGGGTCTAGATCTGGTGCCACTAATACAAAAATCAATTTTTTTTGATAAACTGCACTTTGAGATTAAGTCGCAGTAAATATTTTAAAACCTGATTTTTTTTCTTCTAAATAAGATTTTAAAGAAAGTCGATTTTAACCCCCTAAAAACAGGATCGCATACAGGTTACAGTATTGAAATTAGAATCAACCAACCTGATCTCTGATGTATAACTTAACCACTTAGAATCCGTGCCAC
>PHNY01001801.1:42266-53400 GCA_003724115.2 Anethum foeniculum
CAAATATCAGATTTTAAAATATTTACTTTGACTTTATCTCAAAGTGCAGGTTTTAAAAATTAACTTTTGTATTAGTGGCACCAGATCTAGACCCCGGACCTGCGGGCTATCGCACCGCTCAACTCTGGGCCGGCTATTGCTACCCAGAGAACAGGGGGCAAACCTTACATATAAATTACGAGCCTGAGCCTTCGGTGCCTCTTATCTGAAACTTGTCTTCCATTACAGTGTAATAATTTATATGTCCATTGGGATATCAAATGAAGAAAAGAAAAGTCGTATAATGTGAGTTGTGACTAGGAAAACCACCACAATCTTGCACTCAAATTAATGACAAGAAACTATAGTATCATTAAAACTCGCGTTTTCATAACAAACAACTTTCTTTATTTAACATACAGTTTGACACTTTGACTACTAACATGAAAAACAACACTTGAATCTTTGGTATAATAATAGGTGATCAAATCAAAGTCCTGCATTCGACACAAATGAGGCTGACTATAATACTCAAATGAGCAGCAGCCTGTACCAATAATTTTTTTTCACTTCCCTTGGAGCCGCAGAGCATATGCCTGCAGAGACAGGAGGACCTTTTTCAACCTCTCCTTTGATTCAGCATGGATAAGGTTTCCATCGTCATCAAACTTAGCAGGAGGTTCAAATGCGTTCAAGTAAAACTCGGGCTTGTTAATAAAGTGAAGGTCAATAAAGACTCCTATTTGACGGAGATGATATTGTGAGCGTCCCCCACCCCAACCTCCTCCAGCACTAACAACTGCAGCAGCCTTATCAGCCCAAACATTTGGTGGTCTTGATGCCCAATCTATAGCGTTCTTCAAAGGTGCTATTACACAATGGGAAATATATTTAATAAAAGAAAATATTTTTAAAATATATTAATCCAATTTAACAGACACCAGCATCAAATTTGTAGTTTGTTACTTAAAATATATGAGTTCTAAATGCATATTAATCTTGTAAGAGAAAAAAGAAGTAAAATGCAAAGCAAGCAATTATATCATACTCGGTTTGTGCATAGGGTATCTGTTAGTTAAGAATGACTTCTATGGTGATCAAAATTTTGGACAAAAAGGGAGTTATAGGTACATGCAGACTGACAAATGATCTCTACATTTCACAGACATTTGCAGTAGCTTAAAAAGGCAGACTTAACAATGTGACACATACAAATGAGATATATCCTCTCTCTCATCATACATGACTCAACAGTTAAATACAACTCACTCAAAAGTATTTGATATAGACCTTAGGTATGATTAAGGAACATAATATTGAAATTTGCTTATATCCACAGCTAGATAGATATCGGAGAATATTAAAAAATATTCAATTTGATGGTAACATATCCTAACCCTACTATAATAACATAGGTAGACAAACTAAACAGGTGCATAAAATAAATTTTTCTTCAATTAGTACTCATGGAGTTTGTCTTTGGGTAATGGGGGTGCTACTCAAGGCTCCCATAGCAATCGAAAGTTCAGGGCAAACTGACAGCCGCAATATTCGTAACTCATGTTTGGGATTAGTTTCTTAGTTGTTACAAATTTTAATGCTATCGATTAACCATTTAACAGAGCTAATGGTAGGAAACCCCAAAAACCGGGTCAATCAAAAGACAAAAAATTGTATGAGATATCCCTTTAATTCAAGTTGAATTGAACTTCTTATGCAACCATGTTCGCATCCGTTTCTCATAGGGAGATGTCTAACATTCTAACAATCCCTGCATACTATTTTTAAGGATCACTGTATTGACATGATATTTGTACAATGATATGGTATTCAAGTTATTATTCGTTAGTTAATTCTACCTCCAAAAATACTATTAACCTACCCAACCCAAGTTATTGAAGTTCCCAAGTATTTGACTCCACCTTAACCAACAGAACAGATGCAACAATACTATTAACCTACACAACCCAAGAATTATCTTCCGATTATTACACTCAGGTCTAGTGGTCTTAATTCAAAGTAACTAACAGTGTATACAGGGACTGGGACAGAAATTCGTAGTGGGGGAAAAAGTGTTACCATAAAAAGTAGTACAATTGGTGGTGACAGATAAAAAGATGCAGTCAAATAATTAAATATTACATCAACGGTTGCTTGAACCCAAGTAAACAGCAAAAGGAGCACTTTAACAGGCACTACCTTCTTTGTGTATTGTTGAAGGTTTAAATTAGCAAAATGAGATTCTGTTACAAAACTGGCACTGACATCATGGGATTAGTAAGATATTTGTGCAAAATCCTAAAAATTATTGAGGGATAGTACCCCTGCTAAACCAAGAATTTGTAAAATGTGTGTAAAATATATACCTATCCTCACAATTATTGGGGGAAACTACCCCTTAAGTTCTACCTAGAAAGCTTTGATGAAAAGCAGACATATGAAAAACCTTCAACAAACACTTAATAGTATCATTATTTAGGCAAATCAAAGAATTAAAATATAATCACATTTAGAAGTGTTTTCCAGCTTCATCATAGTTTGTTAGGTTTGCAAACTCATTTGGAAAAACTACATATAGACCTTTAACTTTTTCAAGCTTTCAAAGTAGTTAATCTGAAGATCAAAACAATAAGATGATTGGAAGTATCTGATAATACCACATAATTCAGCTATACAAGTCAACTTCCATGAAGGTAGACTTTAAGCTGCCTCAACTTGATATATCATGTATTAGCAGAACAAGAAGTAAACTGAGAGTCATAGCATTAAACCACGAGAAACACCTTAAGACAAACAACATAGCAAATATAACTATAAAGTATTGTAGGAGGGTAAGACTACCAGTGACTGAAAAGTTGTACTCAGGTGAAGCAAACAGGTAGCAATCGGCCTCTGCAATCTTATTTCGAAAGGCCTCCACAGCCACAGGGAATGATCCATTGACCTCAAGATCAGTGTTGAGCATTGGCAGAGGTGAAATATCCACATATTCCACACTGACACCATTATTCAACTCCTTGGATATATCAATCACTGCATCAAAACACAACCACCAATTTTCCAACAACATTTCACAAACACAAAATCATAAACATATCCCCATTAGTAAAAAGATGCTCAAAATCTTATCCAGAATTAGTTTAAACCCGAATTTCGCAACTAGTTGTTGTCCAAAATCAAACCTTTCACTTACAAATCAGGCATTTTCAAGTAATAATAAAAAATCAATACCATTAAAAAAAGAAAGAAAAAAAAAGTAAAAGTTTACAAGTTTAGTCAGTCAACCCAATGAAAATATATAGTAGAAGAAAAAAGAGAGTAGAATTAAGTTGTTTAAAACATAGATATAAGGAAGGAAGGTGTACCTGAACGGATAAGGCCAAGATTGAAGGAAGCTTTGCGGATAGATCCAGAAATGGCTACAACTTTGATGACTGGACTAGCTATTGCTTCCATTTTCACTTCACCTGCTTAAGATAACCGATCATATATACAGTGAGAGATCAATATACATACATACATGCATCGTTTTATTATTATTCTTTTTTTTTTTTTATATGGGACCTACAATTTGGTTCGCTCACCAAGTTTAACTAAATTAATTACCAAATATCTGGGTAATGCTAAAGTTTCGCTACATTTATTTAAATATAAGTGATTGTCAAAATTTTCAAATTAAATAAATATAGTATTCTTTGTGAAATTTCGTGTAAATTTTTAGCAGTAAATACTGTATCCATTTATGTTGCTCGTTACATTTTTCTTTTCTCATATAAAGGTTTTCTAATCTGAATTTTCAGCTGATCTCTTTATCGTACTACTCATAACTTAAATTATGGTCCGAAAATTGGTTAAACATATCTCTTTATTAGAAAATAAAAAAATTTAACAAAAATAAATTTCAAAATTTATTCGTTGTTTTTTGGAGAGTATACTCCAAATTATGATCCTTATTCTAATAATTTTGGAAGAGAAGACCTATTTTTTTTAGCTAAAGTATAATCTTTTCTATCACTTGAAAACTGTAATAAATTACAAAATTTATTCGTTCTCTACTCTAAATTATGACCCTTATTCTAATAATTTTAGAACACAAGACTTAAAATGTTAAAGTATACTCTTTTCTGTAACTTGAAAACTCTAATAAAATCACATTTATAGTTATGTATTAATGATATTTTAAAGCTCCGCGCGCTGAATGACTAAGGTTCTTCTCATGTAGTCATTAGATTAAATTTTTAAATCAAAATAAACGTAATTTAATAATGCGTTGTCTTTTTGACAAATACATCAAGAACATGCATTTAATTATTAACTTAATATTAAGCAGTATTTTCTCAATTAAATTAAAGGTTATTGAAGTCGATTCTTACTATTAAACGTAAGAAATACTTGCAATTTTTAATCTAGTTAGAAAATATATAAAAGAAAATCTAAATTTTTAAGTGATAGAAAAGATCATATTTTAGCGCCAAACGCATAAAGTATATGCATTTAATTATTAACGCAATATTAAACTGCGTTTTCTGAATTAATTCAAAAGCCAATAAAATCCCGCTCACTATTATACGCAAGAAATACTTGCGTTTTTTGTTCTAGATAGAAAACTCAAAAAAAATTGTGTTTTTGAGTGATATAAAGGACCATATTTCGACGGTGAAGTCTCGAGTCATTTCTCCTCATATTATGACATTTAGGGATGTACTCTCACTTTATTAATAAATGATACGCCTCAATGTTAATTTTATGCAAAAACAAGTTCCATGCAATTTTTAAAGTTAAGTTCTCAATTTTAGAGCAAACACTTTATACTTTCTACTAACCGGGTTATAACATGTACGATATACGGACTTTTTAAATATAATATAATTTTTATTTTATATTTTAATTATAACATTACGAATAATAATAGTTATTTAATTAGTGGTACGCATTATTTAAAACTAATAATATAAACTTTAAATTTGAATATATTGTTATCAAGATTTGAACCTTAATATTTTATAATAATTATTTTATTTCAAAATAATTTATAAATCCGAACTTTTAACTGATGTTATTTTTTTTCTCAAGGTGAAACAATTTTCTGTGATTTGCACATCATATATACAGTAATTTTTTTGTACTTATTTATGCATTTACTAATTTACTTCTTTAATGTATAAATATTTTCAAATAATCTAAACTAAAATTATATTCATTAAAAGGTCATATTTAAATTGTATTCAATTAATTAAAAACACTCGAAAAAATAAAATTTGAGTACTGCTGCATATGTGAATATATATCGCCCCAATTTATTTATTTGTTTTCAATCACAACTTAAACTTAAATTTTAAGACCACCCTTATTCACTATGAATAGAAACTTAAAACTTGAATAACTTAAAATTTAAGACCACCCCATTCGTCTTGAACCGTAACATTTTTTTTTCTTTACAAAAAAACTTGAATTTGAGACGGAATAAACTGAAATCGTAATAAAATGATACTTAAACCCGTTGAATTTTACCCTTACTTCAACTAAGGATGTGTATTCAAGACTTTTAAGGATTTTCAAAGTCCATGGATATTCAATTTGGATTTTGAAAAATCCTTTAAGATCTGGAGGTTACAATTTGGGTTGTAAAAAGTCTATTAAAATTCTAGGGTAGTCAATTTAAAATTTAAAAAATTCATTAAAATCTTGTGTTATTCAATTTAGATTTAAAAAATTCTATTGAAATATGATGGTATTCAGAAGTCCATGAATTTTGTAATTTTGTGTTTTTATGGATTTGCTAGTACATTTTCAATCTTTTGAAATCTCTCCATTTCATTATACATGAGATTTTGAAGGATTTCTGAAAATTTCGCAAAATACTATACAAGATTTTTTTATCAACTCTGTCAAAATCCACGAACAACTAAAATCAACGAAAATCTTTTAAAATCCATGAACAATTATCAATTCCATAAAATCTAAAATGAATACACCCCCTATTTTAAAGGTTAACATCTCAAATAGCGACTCCACTACATCTCAATCATACTCCACTAAAAATCAATCAACCTTTTACATGTATTCACAGGGCTTTATATTAAAAAAAAAAAAAAAAAGCTAACAAGTATTGTTGGATTAATGATCAAAGAAAAATACGCTGAGCTCATATTATTTAAAAGAAACATCATACTAAAAGTAATTTTGTTAAGGAAAATGTTATATTCTCAAACTAAGACAATTAAAAACATAAAAGAAATACAAAGATTACAATTTCATTAGCAGCCAGCAACCTTCATCACAAAATATAACATATATATAATATTAACATTATACTAATAAAAGCTGATGGCGGTTAATTGGGATGCAAAAATATTATTAATCTGATTAGCAGCCAGCAACTTTGTTCTGCTTATGTTATTTTAATTGAAAGCTCATTGACCACTAATCAGTGATATAAACAAGAATTGCAATTCTTTATGGAGAGCACTACCTTTGTCACTACAAATTGAATCTTTCATGTATACTAAATAAACAACTTTAAAGTATTATAATTTTAATTACCTGGTGGTCGGTAATTTTATGATTAAGACCTCTCAATTATGTCTCTTCCTTTCAGTGTGTTACAAACAAGGCATTGCTATAAACCTTACACACTGACAAGGCATTGCTATAAATTTAAGGTTTCAAATATATGTCTCTACTTTTCAGTGTGTTACAGTGGCAAGGCAAGGAATTGAAATATGTCATTTCAAGAACACTATCAGTATGAAAACGGTCAAAGAAACTAAGAAATTATGACCTCCAAATCTAACACAACCACCAATATGCAAGAATGAAAGATAGCAGTACCATTTTATAGGTGTATAATACACATGTAATCCCCCGGAAACTTGGTGATAACTATACAAGTTGGCCTTTAAACTCATCTACTAGCTCATATTCCAGAAGCTACGGCCTGGTGCCAACTTTCATAGTGTATTCATGCCTTCAGTTCGTTACTAAAGTAAGAATTGTTTTATGATTCTTAACTTCTAGTCGTATTTTATGAACTTCTAGATGGGTACTGCAATTTCTATGCCTGCCAAGAACTTGTTAAACTGGCTACATAAGTCCATCCAAGTCTAGCTTTACTGGACTGAAAACTTAAGGATTCAAAATTACATATCCAAAACTACAGTTGTTAATCACACAAACACATGCTCAAGTCCATCAAACTAAACAAGCAAACTTGTTTGACAAGACCAACAAAGATCTAACCCATAAACAAGTATATCCTAGTATAAACTTAAATTATTGGATCCTCTGTACAAGTTTTGACATTGACATGGTTTTCCTGCTTAAAAATTTAACTTTATTTGAAAACTATCATTTCAAACTCAGGTCCGAACATCAACCAGTGTCGAGCTGACCAAACTCTTGATAACAAAACCAAATTTGCTATAAGGCTTAGAAAATGATCCAAGTCCAACATACATTAGCAAACCACTGTCATAGATTAAAGAAAACATTAATTTGTAGAGGCATCTGATAGCATGCACAAAAAATGTTGCAACGACATAGCAACCACTCAATATTAACCCATCCAATCTAAAGGAAGTCTTAAGCTAGGGAAAATCCAATGAAATGACTAATCACCACAAGAGATGCACAACAATGCTATGGCATAGAAAACATCTCTGCTGCAGCGGTTGGTAATATTTTATCGTCTAATACCATATAATTTGAAGCCCCAGTATAGGTTAATATCACAGAAATGTCACCACCCAACCCCCCAGGTTTTGCAATTCGTAAATCACATGGCTGATTGGATTGCCAAGTGGTCAAGTGACGGGAACATACTGCCAGACACAGCATCAACTTCTATCCACAAGGGGAACACACACATACGCTATATCCAAAAAATGAAAAACAACAAATACAAACAGAATGAAGAAGAAACAGTTTAAATTATAGGTCAAATTTCCATTCAGAATTGTCTACTCAGAACAAGGTTAACCTAAGGTCCACGGAACCGAATTAGGCATAATAACATTACATAATAAATCAAAATAAACAAAAAAGAAAGTTGCCCATAACTTGAGCCACTGACCAAACTGAGCCCGCAACAATAATCAGTCACTCTTTCTCCTGAAAGAGGATCCTTCAGTAAGACGAGCACGACCACCAGTTGGCTGACATAAGACTGTCTGGCAATTACCACACACAACAACAGTTTGGGAGTGGCTAAACACAGTGGTGCTGCAGAATTTATTAAACCAAAATTTAATAATTAAACAACACACATTTTATATTTGAAAACCCCCAAAACACTGATTACATCAAATACATAAACGATATGGAAATTATTACATTTACTGCTTTTTATTCCTTTGTTTGCTATTACTGATGTTACATAATTAATATACAGACTAATAAATTTTACTTGCAAAAATAGGGACTGCATATGGGATGGACCAATTTTTAGTGATAAACTGTTTACGTAATGAGTTTACTTGAAATAATAATAGCATTAACATTCCATTTTATAATTTTTTTTCCCCAATGATTCATAGGTATCTATTATCAAAACAATCTCTAAACAGAAACATCAAAACAACTACGCTCGAGTAAGTGGGAACAGATTAAAGTTCATACTATTTGTAGGTAAACATTTGTTATAACTAGGGCTCAATCCCACAAACTTGAAGCTAAAATGCATCCTTGGCACTTAAACCTCAGCATTACAGTTATGCACTCTCGTCTTTTACACTACTTTTGTCTTGCATCTTTTCTTTTTCCTTAATATTTTCACACACGAAATTTCCCTACCATTCGATCATCTCCAACAAAACAGCATGAAAACTTGATTACTTTAACAAACCAACTTATATTACAAGAAACATTTAAAAAACCAGATAACAACGAAAAGACACATTATACCAAAAAAGTAAATAACAACAATTAACATTCAAAAAATGACTAGTCTGATATTCAGATGCACTTACATGTTAAAGCAGCCCTGGCACTTGACATCCTATTACAGAAATAAAAATAAAAAATAAAAATAAAAGGCCTGATATTAAAAATAATATATATATATATATATTTAAAAAAGAAAAAGAAAAAGAAAAAGAGAGAAGGATAGAGGTACCATGAAGAAAGAATTGGGGGTCTGAACAAGACGCTTGAGCTTGTGCTTCCTCTTTTCAACATCAGCTGGTGGGTGCAACAAATCTATATCATTTGATAGTGTCTGCACTTGCCCATTTTCATTTTATATATCAGGTCACAAAAATATATTAAAACTTCTTAATTAATTCACACTTTATTAATTGATCACTAAGAATAATAACATTGTACGTAAAAGAGATTATACTGACCATCTTCGGAGCAGCCTTTTTGGATTGAGAAGCACTGCAATTTCAAGCGAAAGGCGAGACGAAGAGATGAAAAACCCTAATACTGGTTTTTATTTCTGCTTCGGTTTTGTATGGGCCTGGCCCTATATAGTTTTATCATCTGCACTCGTCTTGGGCTTTTATTTAGTTTTTCTGGGATTTGGGCTTTCATTTCTTGTTTTTGTTTTTATTTAATCAAACGTCTAATGAATTATTATTATTATTATTACTATTACTAGCTTTATACCCGTGGAAGATTTATACATATTTTATTTATGTAATTTTTTAGTTTTATTTAATTTTAATTTTTTTTTCAGTATTATATTTATATATTTTTGGTTTTTGTTTTTTTAATGCTTTTGAAATTTAGAATATACATAATATTATTGTTATTACTAATAATTTATAATATGTTTTAATAATAAAATTAGTGATTTTTGTAATGGTTAGATATTACTTATTTTTTCATTCATTATTTTTCAACTTTTGATTTTGGTTAATGTTAGTATGGATTGTTGTTTTTATGTTATGAAATTATTTAAATTTAATAAAAATCAGATAACTCGACTAAGTAATGATAATTTTTTTTTAGAATAATGATATTATTTTGTTATTATTTCAAATAGATCATAATTTGGATTATAATGTATTTTATATTTGATATTATTATTCGATAATATGTCATAGTATATTTTCTTAGATAGATTTCTTATAGTTACTATATTTTGTCATATTGTTTTAGTTTTAAGAAGGCAACTAATATTATTTTGAAAATACTATTATATTTCATATTAATATTAGTATTGAGTGTAGTTTATTTAGTTAATATTTTTTTTTATATTGATACAATTTTATTATCCTTTTATTTGGTTTTGATCTATTGGACCACAATCAGCTGTTTTAATTAAATTTGAATAATTTGATAGTGATGATATTATTTTACTACTATTGAGGGATTTTATTTTTAAACTTAACGTGTTTGGTATTCGAAATTATTAGAATATTTAATAATAAATTATATTAGATAGTATTTTTTTGATTAATTGTTTTTTTCATATTTTTTTATCCCTCGGACTATAATCCGTTTTCTTTTAATGCTATTATATTTTTTAATCATGTTAGTATTAAATGTATTTTATTTATTTATTATACTTATTTAAATTATATTTGAATAGCCTTTTATAATTATTATCTTGTCCTTCTTTTTAACCCCGTATAAATTATGTATATTTTGAATTTTTATATTTTAATCATAATTTTTGGTAATAGAGAAATATATTAATCTAAATTGTGATTCATGATATGAATTTTAATATGTATGTTTATAGGTGTTTTGTTTTTGGTTTTAATTATTGTTCATAATTTTTATGTTTTTCTTAGTTCTATAGTTGACTTGTAGTTCATTTTATTGTTAATAGGAGGACATATATCTTCAATTATTTACCCGGTTTTTTTCTTATTAAATTTCTTTTCTCTTTTAAAAAGAGTGATTTAAATTTTCATTTAACCCATTTAATACTGATTTTGTATTATTTATTTGCTTTTAATGTGTTTTTCATAATATGTATTTTAGTAATTGATTTATTTAATTTATATGTACATTTTGTAATGTGAATTTTTTAGTTTGAAGGAATTTTTATGTGTTTGTTCTTTCTTTTGTAAAGTTCAGCTTACTAATTTTTGTTAACTGTCTTTATTTTTGTTTAATGTTAAATTTGTTTTTTAATTTTTTGTTTAGTTGTATTTTACATTTTCCAAATTATGAATTTGTGTGAAATATATTTATATAGAGGTAA
>PHNY01001805.1:1668-18876 GCA_003724115.2 Anethum foeniculum
AAAAGTCGAGTGGATATTATCGCGACCACGATGCTAGTTTTTTTTTTTTTTTTCCCTTCCTCCTGTTTGTTGTCCAATGTTATGGATGTGGGATCAACTGTCATGATTCTTCAATTTTTTACCTGGCGGGACGGATGATTGTTTGCTGGTTCTGTTTTAGCATCCATGATCACCTACTGCCCTCTAATTTCTTCATTTTAAACTTCACTTCGAGCTGGCCCGCCAAAAACTACTCACATATCTTCTTTGTTCTTGTTTCTTTTGTTTTCTGTAGCTTGGTTGATGCAATTTGTATGTCTTGCAGCAGGTCCCGCATTTTCTGCCCATTATCTAACTGAGCAAAGTACTAGTACTCCAGGTTGCGTACTTTTTTTTCTTCTTATTAATCAATTAAATACCTTAACTCAGCAATTGTAAGGTACAAAATTGTTATAAAAACTATGTACGACATTACATGAACATAAAATAGTTCATGCATAAGAAATATATAAATTAAAATATGCATAAAGCATTTAATTTTTTTTTTAAAAAAATATTGCATATATATTTTAATAACAAAAAATATAATATGCACAACATTATTACTAATTACAGAAAATTAAAATTAGAAAGAAAACTTATCTTGAATTTTTAGGGAGCCTAGCTTGTTGCCTTGATTTTGTCCATCCTTCACTCCTTCGGTGCGGTTAAACAGATTTGTTTAACATGAACTCCACCATCCTAACTTTTTTTAAACTCCCGTGTCTTCTGTTATAACTATTGTCTTGTTCTCTTTCGATCAACAGTAGCCACGAGACCATTAGTCACAATAATTTTCATAATATACAAGACGTCACGTATAATTGTAATTTAAATTTTAATTTTAAAAGAATATAGCTCACACGAATATTTTAATAATAAATATATAACTTACATTACGCACATAATATTTATATAATTATAAAAAATTAAAATAAAAATAGAAAAACTTATCTTGATTGTTCCGACCAAGCGGTCCCAGTGTTTTCGTGCTGCTAACCCTTTTTTTCCCATTCGGTTTGTGAACACCGGTTCCTTGTTTTTCTTCTTTGGTGAAGTTGCTTCCCATTTTTTCTCTATTCATGCGATATGCTAACTTGCAAGGCACCACAAAAATTCATACAAAAATTATGTACGAGATTTCATAAATATTAATGACACAATTTATTTATATAAATTTAAAATAAAAATATTTGCAGGGATCCTGTCATAATTTTATGCATATAATATTTAATTTAATAAATATATCTCTCATAATTTTTAAATAATAATAAAAATAAACAAAATATATGACATAAAATATTTAAATAATATATATTTATATAATTATATATGTCACATATGAATTTTGAATAATAAAAATATAATATTCATAACATAAAATTAAGTAAAATAAATTCAGAAAACTTATCTCGATTTTTCTTAACCAAGCTGATTTGTTTTTCTCCTTGCTGCCTGCTTTTTCCTAGGTTTCGGGCTCCTCCAGGTCTAGCCTTATAACGGCCCACATCCATAACCCTGCATGCTTCTTTTTACGTAGCTAGAACTCCATCTTGGCCTTTTTTATTATTTATTTTTTAAACAAGCTGCCCAAGTATCTTTTAAGTACCGAGTCGTCTTATGCTTAGCAATCACGATTTCAATAATTCTTCCTTGCGTTTCTTTTTTTCTTTTTTTTTTTTTTGGCAGCCGCATCCTATCACTGAGGATGTTTATCGAAAATATATAAATTTAAAAAGGTAAACCACCGCCTCCCTCGCTCCACCATTAAAACCGCACAAATCCAATATTAACCTCCCGAGCGTATTGTATGGATAGTTTGATTGTCCTTCACAACCAAAAGTTATCCCCTCCTTTTAGCATCAATTGTTAACGGAGGAATTTGGTGATAACAAATTTCGGAGGTTGCTGGAATAACGAACATGTGAAAATAGGGGGATGGGGAGTTTTTGGATGTTTTGGGGCTGGACTTGAGAGGTGTCTCGACTTGTTATATGTGTCGGATCCTTTTTCAAGATGCCTGCGTACCTATATTTATAGGATCAAGCAAACGCAGTTCTGTGAAAGGATGATGTGGTTATTTAATCCCTTGCGGTTTTTAAGGGATTTGTTTTGGAATTAGTCGATTTTATCTTGTTAAATTGGGATACCTTTCCTGATTTGAAAGATATCGTTAAGGGATATTTTCTGTAATTGATTGAAGATTATTCCTCATTTCAGGGAGAGAAAATAATTAATTTAGGAATTAAATTAATTATGATTAGATGAATATTAGGAAATTTAGGAGATAATTGAGGTTACGAAAATATGGCGTAACAGGTATATAGAGCAGCCAATTAACTCCATTAGTACGAGGCCTTTTGGGGTATGCCCAAAAACAAATCCGTGCGGGCTCGGCCCAGAGCGGACAATATCATACTATTGTGGAGTTATGGCTTGCTCGCGGCCCAACATTATCACATCTGAGGACAGTGGGAGGTAGATTTTTAATGCCTAAATCTTTCAACAAGGCAGTTAACCATGTAACTTCACATGTGGTGAGGGCCATAGACCTATATTCGGCTTCAGCGAGGATCTTGCAACCACAGGTTGTTTCTTTGCTTTCCAGGATATGGGTGAAGTCCCCCAAAAAAAAGCAAAAACCAGTAGTTGATCGCCTAGTTGTTGGACATGCTGCCCAATCACTATCACAATAAACGGTTAATTTGGCAGCTGAAGTAGAAGCTAGCAGAATTCCTTGTGAGACAGTGCCGATGAGTTACCAAACCAGCCTTTTAGCAGCTTGAAAATGTATGGTGGTTGGTCTCTGCATAAACTGAGAAAGGAGTTGGACAATGAAAGCTATGTCCGGCCTGATGATAGTTAAGTAAATTAGCCTCCCAACGAGTCTCTGATAGATTGTAGGATCAGGAATTAGTTCCCCCCATCAGCGGTTAATTTAACATGAGAATTCATGGGTATAAGCACTGGTTTAGCATGAGTGAGTCCAAACTCATTTATGATATCTATAGTGTATTTTTTCTGGCACAGGAATATACCAGACTCATCTCTGTCAATTTCAAGACCAAGAAAATACCTCAAGTCACCTAAATCTTTCATATGAAAAGTTGAAGCAAGCATGGCTTTGAAAGAATTGATCGTAGAAGAACAATTACCACTGATTAGCAAATCATCGACGTAGACTAAAATCACAGTTATAGAGTTGGTTGTGTGAAACAGAAATAAACTATAATCTGTTTTGGATTGCCTGTAGCCTTGTCGAAGAAGAGTCGAAGAAAGTTTTACAAACCAGTTTCTTGGTGCCTGTTTAAGGCCGTAGAGTTATTTTTTAAGCTTACACACGAGCTGCAACTGAGATGAAGGAGCAGAAGATTGTGTGAAATTCTGAGTAATTTTGTAACCAAGATGGGTGTAACCTGGGGGCAATTTCATATACACGTCTTCTTGCAAATCTCCATGTAAAAAAGCATTGGACACGTCCATTTGACAAGTAATCCATTTTTCAATTGCTGCTACTGCTAATAGAGTTCGCATAGTAGTAAGTTTAGCAACTGGGGCGAATGTCTCAGCAAAATCAATTCCAGTTTCCTGATGACACCCAAGTATAACAAGCCTGGCTTTGTGTCGTTCTACGCTGCCATCTAAATTGAACTTTGTTTTAAATATCCACTTGCACCCTATAGAATGACAGTTAGGAGGGAGTGTAGTTACTTCCCAAGTATTGTTGAGTTCCAGGGCATCAAGCTCATTGTTCATTGCTTGAACCCATTGAGGACTCTGAACAGCAGTTTTGAAACTAGTAAGATCAGTTGTTGTGGCGAGGGTGGATAAGAAGCAAAGGAAAGTTCGGTTTAAAGGTGTATCAATAAAACTTGAAATGGTACTCATATTAGCAGATGTATAATCTGTCATCCAGGAAGGTGGTTTATGTACCCTGATCGATTTTCTAACAAGTGGATGCACAATACTTGGTGGTGTTTGATTGTTTAGATGTGGTGGTAAGGTAGCCGAGGACGAGGGAGTGGTGTTAACAGGTGGTGAAATTGATGTAGTAGAATCAGTTGAAGGAGTAAAATCAGAATCTACTAAGATATCATCAATCACATAATCGTGGAAAGGATAAGAAGGTGGGATGGGTGTCATAAAATTTTCAGAAGACTTAGAATGGTAAGGAAAGATACTTTCATTGAATTTAACATCTCTGGAGATGAAGCATTGCTGAGTCTGTAGGTTTAATAATTTATATCCCTTGTTTAAAGGTGGATAGCCCAAGAACAAGCATGGGACTCCCCCGTGATCAAACTTGTCATAGCTGAAATCAGTATTGATTGCAAATGCTAAGCAACCAAATATCCGTAAGTGATCATAAGTGGGGAGTTTTTCAAATAGAACTTCATATGGTGTTTTAAATTGGAGAACAGAAGAAGGAACTCGATTAAGAAGGTTTACAGCTGTTAACACGCAGTCCCCCCAGAAATTTAAAGGTAATCCAGCATGAAATCTCAAGGCACGAGCTAGTTCCAGAATGGTTCTATGTTTTCTCCCAGCCCTGGAATTTTGTTGGGGCCTATTAACACAAGAAGTCTGGTGTAGAATTCCATGAGTAGAAAAAAATTGGTTGCAAACATTACTAGTAAACTCCAATGCATTGTCAGATCTGATTATTTTGATAGTGGTATAGAATTGGTTTTCTACATAGTGAAGAAAAGATTGAAGTGTGGCTAAGGAGTCTGATTTTTGCTTTAAAAGATATATCCAACAATGTCTTGAACAATCATCGACAAGAGTCAAGAAGAATATGTATTTTGATTAATATGGGACCTTGTAAGGTCCCCATATATCCATATGAACCAAATTAAATTTTTCAGAGGCCAAAGATTCACTAAGATTGAAGGGAAGTTTTGTCATTTTTACCATAGGGCAGGTCAAACAAGTGTTGCTATTAGGACTCAGAAGTGGTTTGAGGTAAGGAATTTTTAATAATTTTGGTAAAGGAGTATGTCCTAAACGATGATGCCACAAAGATTCTGGATTAGTGTGAGCTACAACATTGTTTGACACCAAGGGGACCGTGGTTGAGGTAAGAAAGTAAAGGCCATTACAAGCTTTGCCAATACCTTTAATTTTTTTGGTGATGCTGTCTAAGATAACACACTGAGTAGGTGAAAACTGAACCTCACAGTTGTTATCATTGATCAGTTTCTGAACAGAGAGAAGGTTGTGCTTAAAGGCTGGGACACAAAGAACGTTTTTTAATGTAATACCATGCAAAATTACAGCATTGCCAGTATGTGATATAACCATAGAATCACCAGTAGGTAGCTTAATAGTGTGTGATTGTGCAACATGTATAATATTAGTAAGTTTATTCAAACAGGGGGTCATATGATCAGATGCCCCGGAATCTACATTCCAATCAAGACAATAATCATATAATTGTCAGAAATCATACCGAAAAAATGCACATCCAATTCTTCATCCGTGTCTGACTCCTTTACACAACCTTGTTGTAGCTGCGGCATGAGTTGAGCAAGTTGCTCCAATTATTCTTGAGAAAAAAGCAATCCTCCTGTAGAATTAACAGTTTGGGCTATTGCAGCCAACCTCGGAGTATTTGAATTGGACCATCTTGAATTTGAGGCTTGATATTGCTGTTGAGTTCTGGGCTTGTTAACATGGGAGCTAGTATATCTTGAGTGCCATTTGGGAAACCCAACCACCGTCCAATATTTTTCTGCATTAAGACCTCGGCCTTTACAAGCAGTGCAAGCAACCGGAACAGAACCTGCTTTGGAAGCTTGAGTTTTGCTATACAAAGCCATAACTTCAGTTGATTTAGACAAGCTTAAGAGAGATCTTTGAACTTCTTCTTGTTCCAGAGAGGCACACGCTGTTTCTACAGTATGTAGTGGATTCAACATGAGAATGTGACTCCTTTGAGTACTAAACTGATAATCCAGTCCATTTAGAAATTGGAACAACCTGGACTCCTCCTTTTGAGCATTGATAGTCTCAAGCAATTTCAGCACATCAGGTTGTGGGTTAGCTACATCAGGCAAGAAGTTTAAAGAATCCAGCTCTTCCCATACAGATTTAAGAGAAGTATAAAACTCGTTTACGGACATAGTACCTTGTCTTAGTTCATACAGGTCTTTATTCAGTTTATATTTTCTGCTCTCATTAGTTAAAGCAAACCTCTTCTCTAGATTAGTCCAGATTTCTTTTGGAGAAGACATATACATGATTGATTGCTTAATAGTTGAAGAAACATTATTTGTTAACCAGGCAATGACCATATTGTTACAGGTCTCCCACATTTCAAGTTTGAAAGGATCAGTAGTAGTGGGGATTGGAACCGTACCTGTGAGGAAGCCCAACTTTCGTTTTGAATAAAGGTTAATCTCCATAGATCTACGACATGCTCAATAATTTGAAGAACCTTGCAGTTTGTCAACTTGGATGATGGTGGTATTATCAGAAGGATGAATAAACAATGGATCCATCATTTCTTAATAAGTAATACGACTAGTGGCCATGATATACCAATTATTAGTAGCTGACTTAAAATAGATTTAGAGAAGAAAAAGAAAATGAGATTGATGCAGAGATCTAAAGAATCTGTAACTTAAAATTAAATAAAGACGTGATGCAGATGTATGTAGTATCTGCAACTTAAAATGAGGTTAAAGATAAGATCGGTAGCTCTGATTCCATGATGACAGCAATGATTTTAGAGTTAAGACCTGAGAGTATGAGGAAGAAATTGTGAAGTGAGTAATATTTTCACGTGCTCAATAATGAGCTTAATACATAACTTTATAGGAACGATTGAGGTACAAGACAACAAACTGCCAGCTCCATCTAGAGCTGGCAATTCGTTCATTTCGTGTACTTTCGTGTCATGTACTTTCGTGTTTCGTGTCATGAATGCCAAACCCAAACCCAACCCGTTAAGGATTCGTTTCGTTTCGTGTTCGTGTACCTTCATTTCGTGTACGTTTCGCGTCGTGTTTCGTGTAATTTTAGATTAAAAATAGAAATAAAAATAAATAACTAAAATATTTAAATATAGAGTTTTCACTAGTCAAGTCTTATCATAAAGAATCAAGTGTGGTTAAGTATGGTAAAATTTAAATTTTAAACTAATTTTGTATCTATTTTTTCTAAATATTATCTATACAATATTATTTTAAAGTATATATTCATATAATTTTAATAAATTTATTTAAATAATTATTTATTTCGTGTACCTTTGTTTCGTGTCGTGTACCTAAAGGTAAACCCAAAACCGACACTAAATTTATCCGTGTAATTTCGTGTTCGTGTACTTTCGTGTTCGTGTACCGAAAGGGTCAACCCAAACCCGTAATTTTCGTGTTGTTTTCGTGTCGTGTACTAAATTGCCGGCTCTAGCTCCATCAATCAGAGTCCACACATTCTTAACTAACCAGTGGTCCTCAGTACTAGAAAATAAACAAATACTCCCTCCGTCCCAACCAATTGTATATGTTCACTGTTTGCACGCATTTCGAGGCTCCTATAAAGTGTAGTTTTATAATTATTTTTTTAAATTTTTTTCTGAATAAAAGTTTAAACATTAAATTTTTATTCAGAAAAAAAAATTTTAAAAAAATTATGGAACTATACTTTAAATGAGTCTTAAAAAACGTGCCAAAAAATAACCTATAGAATTCAAGGGGACGGATGGAATAAAAAAGATAGCATTCTACAGCAATACACAGTAAATGCCATATAGTAACTCCTACATAAACAATTTATTCAAATGATAAGACAGGTGAAAGGTGTATCTTTCAATACAAGAGGACACTTCAAAGATCGGGTAAAAAATTGTATATATGTATGCAATTATGCATTATCAAAGGGTTGGATGGATTTGAGTAGCTAGTAATTACATTGTCAAATCAGATGCATTGCACGTCTCTTTCTTGAAACAATTTCTTATATGTACTCCCTTCGTCCCAGTGATTTTTTATCACTTCGATTGGACACGGAGACCAAGAAATAAGAGTAAAATAGTAGAAAGTATAAGAAAAGTGGGTATAGTGGTGAGGCCAATTAATATTTAAGTAATTGATCAGAGAAATAGTGAAAGTTAGTGGGAAGAAGTAGATCCATTAAAGTTTTTAAATTATTAAAAACTTTACTATTTTAGAAAAGTTTTGAAACGTAAAGAATTGAATGGGACATTTCAAAATAAAAAATGATAAGAATTAAAATGGACAGAGGAGTAAAATGCTGCCTGATATGCATGTCTACTTTTGTGATCTAACTAAATATTGCAATTCAGATGTAAAAAGATTTCACTTCTTCTAATTTCTCTTCCCAATCCTCTCATTCTCATCAGAATGCTTCTTCTTGTCCAACTGATGAGCAAAAGAGAAGAATATGCATATATCTTATCTCTTATTTTTTTTTTGCTAAATACACTGTATTATGCAATTTATAATATAAGGAATTGTTTTAATGCTATTTCTACCCAAATGGTGATAACAAAATTCTAATATATAAATGTAACCAATTTTTCATTTAATTTCATTAATAGTTTAAAGTTAGTCCTTTGTTCTAAAGATCATTGCCACCTTTTTTGAAACATGCGGAAGCCGAATAAAAAGTGAAAAGAAAATCACACAAATTTTGTAGAATATGAATGCATTGTGGTTAGGTTAATCAATGCCATACATGCATATTATACATATATACATTACACTCATACTCATACATGTGCATGTAATTTTTCTATATAGGAGAGTGACATCTCCGTGTTAGTTTTATAAAGGTTATCACTCTGGCGTCATTTTATTTCATTCCCTAAATTTAATATAAAATATTTATATTTTAATAATTTAAAATTCTCATGCTCATCAACATTTTCTGTATTTATGTTCAAAAATTCTTTATTATAAAAAAATGAAAAGAGATAAATTCAATGTTTTTTATCATTTATGACTCCCTTCTTCCTAAATTTTTTATTTTGATTAACTTTTTATTGTCAAGATGACCAAATTTTGACCAAAATTACATGTATAATATAGATGAAAATGTAATAAAAATTATATTATTAGAAAATATATTTAATTTACTTTAATATTTATTTTTTCGGATTTCATAAATTAGAGAAAGATAATATGTAAATTTTAGTCAAATTTCGGTCAATTTAATCACAAAAAATTAAACCAGATAAAAATTTGGGATAGAGAGAGTATAAAATATAAACTAGAAAAGTAGAGCGGTTACTTTTAAATAAATAATAGGAAAAAGATATGAGTGATTTAAGAAATATTTGGTTGAAATAATTTTTTACCCTATATTTCTTATATTTTAGTTTAAGAAGGGATTAGAATTGCTCAAAGATATAAATAACACACTTGGAATAAAATTGGATGAATTTTATTCTTAAAAAATTGAGACTACTAACTAGAGAAGTTAAAAAAAAAATTGAAACTCAAAATTCGATTAGATCTGATTTGAAAAGAAAAAAATCCGTCCCGGTCAAGCATTCTTTTTTCGTCAAAATTCCGCCGGGTCCGAAATTCAAAAATCCCGTTTGTGAAAGCCCGGCCGGATACATTTAGGTTTATAGACATAGCAAAAGAAATAAAGATGTTTATTATGTGTTGTGACTGTGATGCCTTCAGTTTTTAATTGTATATGAGTTCAGTTTAGGTGCAAATTAAGCCGGGCGTCTGGGGATCATAGAATAAGTAATTCTAATACGTACATATATATATATATATAAGTGTTTGGATAATTTTACTTATAAGTTAATCTTTTTTATTTAAATAAATTAAAATAAATAATTATTAAATATAATCATCTTAATTCTTGAATTTTAAGTTATATTAACATTTAAAATATATTTTTTGAAATTAAAGTTAATAAAAAAATAAAAAAGAAAATAAGTTGAGAAAAAGTATATACCGTTACTAACATTCAACTTGTTAACTTATAAGTTGTAAATTCGACTTATAAGTTGGATCCTTATAAATTGTAAATTCGACTTCTAAATTGAATTAAAAACATTCGTCGATAAGATGTCGCTAGATTTCCCATGCCCTAAAGTGTTTGTTCTATTAAGTTTTCATTTATGTCCAACATGACAAAGGTAGTTTTCTTAATATAGATACTTCTTTATTCTGGTTTATCAGAGAAGCTTAAAAGATGCAAGGCAAGTAAAGAGACAGACTTTGATGTCATAAATATTCTGCAGTGCTTTAATATATGTTAACTTTTGTTTCTGCACTCCACACTTCTGCAACAACTTCTTCGTCACTATTTCAACGGTTTTTTTATTATTTAGATTATAATTTTTGACGATTAGTAACTTAGAACTTGCATTTTATAGTTGTAATTCAAATCTTGTACTCCTTTCTACGTTCACTTTTCTGATTTTAAATCGTAACTCATAATATTATTTCTTCAAGTTTCATTATTTTTAGAGTTTTAAAATTTACAGAAATGATGAACGGGAGTTTTTTTCAAAATCATAAAGCCTAACCTGACCCGGCCCGCATGACGGAAATTGATTTCATATTTTTCTGAAAGGTCCGGCTCTGTTGTTAGAAAAAGATAAAAGTCCGGCCCATCAAACCTTTTGTGTATCTCTACTTCTAATTACGTGGAAATAAAAATTTGTACAGGAATACATGCAGAAGCAGAACTATCCCAGAACACACATTTCACTCTTGCAAGTCCACATTAATACACACCGATAGGTAAAGCCAAGATGTGCAGAACTGTTGAGGGGCAAGATGACGCTTCTTAATACTCTGGATGGGCGGAAGCGTGTGGTCAAGGACTTTTATTTTCCTTTTCCTCTTAATTTTTGATAAACATGAAAAATCTTAACATAGTGGTACAAGTTTACTAATTTTTATGTCTTATTATGGAACTTCTCTATTCCCCGTTGACTGGAGGAACAAGTCTCTGTTTGGGGAAACCTGGTGCGCCTAAGTTGTAACATTCTAAACACTTTGAGCATATTCACATTAGAGACAGACATTCAGTTTGGATATTTATTTATATATCGAATAAGTTTAGTAGAAATAATTTGATTTATATACTGAATCAATAAATATGAATCGGTACATGGAATGCACAACAGACTATTCCACAATTTTTAATATTTTATTCGAACTTACAATTATAATAATTGTGATGATAACTATGGAAGACTGCTAAAATTAAAGATACTTAACAAGAAATTATTAAGTATAGATATAGGATGCATGGATTAATTGCAGGCAATGCATCAATGATTCTGCATATTTACCAGCTCAGAACACCCAAATGAGTACTATTATGCTCCCTCCGGCCCTATTATTTGTATAAATGTTTTTTTTAAATGTTCGGCACGTATTTTAAAACGCATATAAAGTATTTTTACGTAATTTATTTTTAAAATTTTTATTTTTTAAATTAAATTTTTATTTAAAAAAAAAAATTTAAAATAATTTACGGAGCTATGTTATAAATGAGCGTTAAATTGCGTGCCGAACCCTCCTACTCACTGAGGGCGAAGGAGTACTATTCTAGAGACATGGAGGAGCAGCCTCTGGAATTTATTAGCATTTCCCTTTCTTCTTTGAAGGTGACTTAACCATAATTTAATAATTTAGTTCAAGTTCTAATACAACTTCAGCCATTTTAGTTTACTTAACCAGATAATATACATAATCAATATATACCAATTATTAATATTTATATTAACAAATATTTTCAAATTAAATAAATTGAAAATGGACAACTCCAACCTCAAACGTCAGCTAATCGATCACCTCATCTAAAATCTCGAAAGGTATCAATCTTATATTATTCAACGCTATTGATACATAGCATTTATGATTAAGAAAATTTCAGTGGTATGCAATGTGTTTACCTCCGGGGAAGAAGATTTTCTCTACATCCAATCCAAAACCTTGTGGGCAGCATGTGACAGAAATATACAGCACACAGTTATAGATTAGTTTTATCGTATTATTGGAATAAATTTAGACAATTGTATATCTGACTTGGGTATTATCCTAAAGTCATGAGCACAAAAAGCTAAAAATATTGAGATTTTTAGCTAGTTAGCAACTAGAAATAACTTCATTCAGCAATTTCAATGGATATTATCGTTTTACTACTTCATACATATGCGGGTCAACTTCAACGCTCAGGGATTTACCCAAAAAAAAAAAAAACTTCAACGCTCAGGGCTCTTCAAATTGTACTTGCACTTAATTTCATCAATTCTTAGAGCAAGTCCAAGAGTGCCCTAAATTCAAGTCCTAAACTAGAATTTAAGGTATTTTGTTCAAATAAGTGCTCCAACAATGTCCTAGTAGTGCCTTAAAATACTAGGACATTCAACAAATGCCTCATTTTTAAGGCATGATTAGGCATGCCTTATTTCATTTCAATTAATAAAAAATTTAATTCCCTCCTTTTTTTAACCATCTCTTCTCTCTCATCTTTTCCTTTCCCTCCAATAGTAATTCAAATATAATATTACTTTAATAATAAGGCACAATCATAAGGCATATTGTTGGAGTTGGTATAAAAGTATAAAATAAATATGTCTTAAATTACTAGAATATTATATTTTATTATATTTATAAGGCTTATAGTAGGACATCGTTGGACTTGCTCTTAATCTTTACATCAACCTTTGCAAGACTGACTTTATTGTCCAGCCTAATATTTAAGTCTGGTAGTTCCATAGTATCTCGGAGACCCGTACTTTATGACTAACAGGGATATATAGTTTAAATAAACTTTATTCATCTGTTTTATCATTTATTATTCAAATCTTTTGTAAAAAAAAAACGTCTACTGTTAAAAAGAGACTTGAGTGATTAATAGATGTCTAATTTTGAAAAATTATATCTATTAAGAAAAATAAATATTGATTATAAAAACATATACTCCCTCCGTTTCATAATAGATGACCACTTTTAAAAAATGACACAGAAATGTGAATATTGATAAATAAAAAAAATTGTATTAATGAGTATAATATGTGACATATGATTGATCTTGGAAATATAAGTTAGAGATATGTGAACTAGAGTTGATTTTGGAAATATAAATTTCCATTGAAAGTTGAAGTGAACAACTAATTTGAAACAAATTTTTTCATGTATTTTGAATGGAGGGAGTAATTAATTACATTAAATTAATATAATATGTAAAATATAATTAATTTTAGAAATATAAATTAGTTATATGTGGAGTATAGTTAATTTTAAAAATATAAAATATGCTAGAAAAAAGTAACTAATTTAAAATAAATTCTTTTCCCTAAAATGAACATGGTGTAATGCATGTGGTTCTGTATCTATTTAATTCATGTATTTAGGGATTACTAATCAGCAAGTCCGATGAATGCATGTGGTTCTGTATCTATTTAATTCTTTGACGCCTATAAAGATTCGAGTTTGTCTTCATTAATGGTTGCTTTTTCTTTGAATCTAATCATACATCGGAACATCAACCGAAATTCATAAATTCACCTATTCATGTATATCAGACGATAACTTTTACGAATCAGAAAATTTATTCAAATTAAGTAATAATTTATTATTTTAATTTATATTAAAATATTAATATTTTATATTAAAATAGTACTAATATACTAAAAATTCTGACTTATTTTTGTTAAGTTATACTAGTTAAAAATCCTTACGATGTATAAATTTTCCTTAATATTGTATAATTCTTTTATTTTAATTTGAATTGAAAATTTTAATATCATATCTTTAATTTTATTTGAACTGATAGTGCGTTTTAGTTGAAAACGATAATCGGCTGGTTATTAATAATTTATTTTATTGTATTAAAATAGGATTGTCGTGTTATGTTGGGAAGAAGGCACTTGTTTAGAATAAATAAAAAGGTAATATATATGATTTAGCTGAAAAAAAGTAATTAGTTTGTTAATAATAATAATAATAATAATAATAATAATATTTTTATTATTCTACTTTATTAAATAGACTTGCCCGTAATATTTTTGAAAAAAGGAGATATTTTAGGTGCCTATAATATTTTTGGAAAAGTGAAATATTTTAGTTGCACGTGATACTTTTGGGAAAAAATATATTTCAATTTACCGTGATATTTTTGAAAAATGAAATTTTAAGTTAAAAAAATAAAGTAAGTAAATGAAAATGATAACTCGTAGATTAACAACGGAGGAACAATCTATCTACTCCTCCGGCCCATTGAAAAGTCTACGTGCACTGTTTGCACGTATTTTGAGACACCTATAAAGTGTAGTTTCATAACTTTTTTTTAAAAAAATTTTGAATAAAAATTTAGACATTAAATTTTTATTAAAAAAAGAAAAATTTTAAAAAATATTATGAAACTATACTTTAAAGGAGTCTTAAAAAACGTGCCAAAAAGTAACGTAGAGAATTGAATGGGACAGAGGAAGTATTAGAAATGTAGAAGAGAAGTTGTACCATATACATTGTACTACAAAATAGAAGAGAGAGACTCATATTTCCAGTACATACACACAGGCTCAGAGGCTCCAACACATTTTTGGTATATTTTTGGTATAGAAATGTGCTGGAATTATAAAGATGTACCTAATTTACATAAGCATTTTGTACCGCTGATTTGGTTTTAAGGTATATTTTTGGTATAGAAATGTGTTGGAGTTGTAAAGATGTACCTAATTCACATAAGCATTTTATAAGCATTTTTGGTATATTTGATTTCGTTTGGATATTAACATATTTTTATCGTGCTTCGATAGTAGCTAAAAAAACCGGAATAATAATATGCGCAATTATATTAATTTGAGGTCCGAAAATGCATGGCGAACACAAATTTCGTAAAAAGTAATTCGCGGAGGCATGTTTACGAGACTATAAAACATGTTTGCAAATATTTTATTTTTATTTTTTTGTTACATATGCAAGTATTAACAACCTACTTCGATACGAGCCAAAAAAATCAGAAATCTAATATGTAAAACTATGCTATTTTTAGGTCCGAAAATGACTGACAAGCACAAATGTCGTAAAACGTAGTTCATGGAGGCATGTTCACGAGCCTAAAAAACATATTTTACATAATTTATTTGTGTTTTATTTATTCCGTATACAATTATCAATAACCTACATCAATACGAGCAAAAAATATAAAAAATATTATATGTACAACTATGCTATTTTTTATGTCAAAAAATAACTGACGAACACAATTTTAGTTGAAATTAAATAAAATTTTGATTTAGTTTTATATTATATTATAATAACCAAAATATAAAAAGTGTGATAGTCAGTCACGGTACTCAAGATTTATTACATACATTTTATAATTTAGGTCTAAAATAGAATCCAAACACATATTTGGGTTGTTATTATATTTTTAATGAAATAAAAAAATTGTTAGACTCGTATTGTAATTGCAATTATTTGATTATAATCTTAACACGAATAACGTGCTTGACACATCATTAGTATACTTAATCCTGAGTACTAATTATGACGTCATAACTTTTCTAAGCAACACACACCTACAATACACCTGACACCTACAATACATATGGACACAACTACAATCAACACCTGCAAATGTATATTTTTAAAAGGCACATTTACAGATACCTACATGACAAACCTACAACAACTTCTATATTGAACATCTATTACACATCTATTTTTATGCATTGAAAAGCCTAACATCTTTTAGGCCCGGGTAAATTACTGTTAAAAAATTTACATAATTTAGATACACAATTTAAAAATTACTATTAGTTCAATTTTTTTTTAAATTTAGAAATCATATAGCTAAATGGAACAAAGACACTTCAAGGCAAAATTTCACTAAAACAAAATGATAATCTAAACATTCCAAAAAGAAAAAAGTTATACACACATTAGGTTATTAATTAACAATGGCTTTATTTAAAGACCTAATATAAAAAACACTAACAAAAAAAAATGTATACCTATTTTACATATTAAAGATATTAGTTAAAATATAATATCCATATCAGCATTATCGATCCATCATAAAAACATTAATTTAGATCCATCATAAAAACATTAATTTATTATAATTTTCAGATTAATAAGACAAATAATAAATTTACATATTTAAAGTAAATTTAAACACATACACCATTCACTTACACGTACATTAAAATCTTTAGGACGGTAAAAAAGGCATGCATTATTATTATTTTAACCAATCTCATAGTAATAACACATGCATTAATACGAACAAAATATTTTAGGCATTTCCTTTTTTCCTCACAAATAACTCATTTTTTACAATCTAGAGTTGTTTAAGCACTTATTCCTTTTATCCACTACATAGAATAAATAAATTATATATATCAAACTATATTATTCTCTAATATAATTCCATGAAAACAAAACATATTAGATTTTCTACTAAAGAATGCACTTACACCTTTTCTTATTCACACAGTTCACACAGTCACAAAGATATTTTTGTAACACTAAAAAATAATACCATTTTGTAACATTAAATAAATCTAAAAGGCCATTATGACTATATTAGAATTAAAACAAAATTGAATAACATATTATTAAAAAGAAATAATCAACCATACATAACTTTACATAAATAAATATCTTATAAAAATTAATGATTAAATTTACAGAATACATGATAATAGGACCATATAATTTGAAAAAACAAATCAACAAAATAAAATTTAATATCACCTACACAATTTGTTTATCGTTACTTCACATAAAAAACTATAGGCAAACCTCTTTATAAAAACCAAACAATTAAAGGTGTTATCCAGAGATTTTATCTATATATTTCCTTCAGAACTCATTTTTTTGTCATATCTCAAACAACTTTAGACACACCACTTGACAAAACCTAAACAATGAAAGGTTTTATCAGGAGGTTTTATCTATATATTTCCTTTCCAATAATAATTTGCCAGAATAGGTTTCACAACAGAAAATTTAAACACAGATTCCCTTCTATTTTCAAAAAATTATACATATTATGTCTCGCAAGAGAACCAATCCATCTTCTCCTTTACTAGATTCATCCCATCCCATCCCAAGAAAAGAAAATTGGGAAGACCATTGAAATATGACTTACAAAATTTTGGTGCCAAAAGAACAGATGTCCAATACAATGGACAAAAAAGAACCAACACACACTCCTCAAATGCCATGGGCC
>PHNY01001864.1:1895-16678 GCA_003724115.2 Anethum foeniculum
GGTTAGAAAATATAAAAAATATTGTGTTGGAGCTGAAAAAGAGGTAACTAGTTAATTATTAATAACTATAATATTATTATTTAAATTTATTAATTAGAATTGTCCGTGTTATTTTTAGATGAAGAGCAAGTTTTGTTATTTGAAATAGAAAACGTAATATGTTTTTGTAGAAAAAGGTAATTGATTGGTTTTAGTAATTTTCATATTTTATTAAATAGAATTATCCATGATATTTTTGAAAAAAGATGTGTTTTAGTTGGGGAAAATAAAAAAGGTAATGTGTTTTACTTTAAAAAAGGTAATTGTTTTATATACTAATTATAGAATTAAAGGTAATTTAGTTAGAAAATATAAAAAAATATTGTATTCGAGCTGAAAAAGATGTAACTGGTTAATTATTAATAACTATAATATTATTATTTAAATTTATTAATTAGAATTGTTCGTGTTATTTTCGGAAAAAGAGCAAGTTTTGTTATTTGAAATAGAAAAGGTAATATGTTTTAGTAGAAAAATGTAATTTGTTGGTTTTAGTAATTTTAATATTTTATTAAATAGAATTACTCGTTGTATTTTTGGAAAAAGATGTGTTTTAGTTGGGGAAAATAAAAAAGGTAATGTGTTTTACTAAAAATGGTAATTGGTTATATATTAATTAAGTAAGAATATTTAAACAAAAATAATGACATTATTAAGTAATGGTAATTAAGTAATTTCTGCAAGTACCGTACTGACCGACCGATCAACTACCAAATTTTTAATGTTTCCTATATTATAATATACTAGTTTATATCCCGTGCCATGCACGGGTTACTTTTAATAGGTTAATTTAATTTCAAAAAGTTATATTTATAAATAAATAAATAGGTTCTATTTTTAAAAAAATATCTAACAATTTAGGTTAAAAAGGATAATTAATTAGTTATTATTAATTATGATATTATCTATTTATTATTTTATTGAATAGAATGATTGAAAATCGAAAAGAAAAACCAAAATTTTAATTTTTCGGCTTTAATATAATAGTTATATCTCCAACTATACACGGGTTACTTTTAATATAATAGTTATATTACCTATTCAATTATTTGTATTTTAATATCTTACTGATTCTATTAATTGAAAGAGTAAATAGATTCTAAAGTATGTATTTAAATTTATATAATTATAAATTTTTAATTAGAATATAATTTTAAAATAATTAAATATGTTAAATTTGGTAACAATTTTTTAAAAATAATTAGACCTATTATAAAGGTATAAAAAGAAATAGGTAACCACTTTTTATATTTTTTATCGACTAGAAGATGTAGTTTATAATATTTCTAAATATGTATTTCTTATTTGTGTTTTTTATGTGTATTTTAATATGTAGTTTATGCACGGATTTTCTTTAATATTGTATTATTTTTTAAATTTAATTTTAATCGAAAATTACCATATCTTCAATTTTATTTGAACTGATAGTGTATTTTAGTTGAAAAGGATAATCAGTTGGTTATTAATAATTAAAATATTATTATTTTATTTTATTAAAATAGAATTGTCCATAACATGTTGAGAAAATTAAAGAATTGGTTGGATAAAATTAAAAAGGTATTTGATTATTAATAACTATATTAAATAGACTTGCCCGTGATATTTTTGAAACGGAAACATGTTTTAGTTGACCGTGATATTTTTAGAAAAGAGAGATATTCAGTTGCCCGTGATATTAAAAAGGTAATTTGTTAGTTATTAATAATTATATTATTATTCTGCTTTATTAAATAGATTTTCCCGTAATATTTTTGGAAAATAAAGATATTTTAGTTACCGTGATATTTTAAGAAAAAAAAATGTTTTAGCTGAAAAATATAGAAAAGTTAACAGGTTTTAGTTGAAAAAGGTAATTGTTGTTTTATTTAATAAAGTTAATTAATTAGTTATTAATTACAATAATATTATTAATAAAAGACCAAAAATCGAAAATCGAAAATCATATAACCAAAACTTTCAATGAATCGTCTAATTCACGTATTTTCTTTAATATTACATGATTTTTTAATTTAATTTAAATGAAAATTTTTAAAAAATCAAAATTTGTTGGTTTAGAGTTTTTAAATGACATGGTTTAATAATAATTATATATTAACATGTATATTTTTGTGATATTTTTAGAAATAAAGGTATTTTATTTTTAAAAATAAAAAAAAATATTGTGTTTGAGCTAAAAAAGGTAAATGGTTAATTATTAGTAATTATAATATTACTATTTTATTTTATTAAATAGAATTGTCAGTGTTATTTTCATAAAAATAGCAAGTTTTGTTATTTTAAATAGAAAAAGTAATACGTTTTAGTTGAAAAAAGTAATTAGATATTTATTATTAATTTTAATATTTTATTAAATAGAATTGTCTGTGATTTTTTTGGAAAATGAGATCTTTTAGTTGAGGAAAATGAAAAATGTATTTTTGGAAAAAGAGGTGTTTTAGTTGTGGAAAATAGAAAAGGTAACCTGTTTTATTTAAAAATATAAATGATTTATATACTAATTAATTAAGGGTAATTAAATAAAAATATTGAAATTATTAAATAATGGTAATTAAGTAATTTCAGCAAGTACTGTACCAACCGACCGACTACCAAACTTTTAATATTTTGTCTATTATAATATAAAATAGATAAATAGTATAGATAGATAGATTTTTTAAATTACATGATTTGATAATAATTATATGTTAACATGTATATGTTCATGATATATTTAGAATTAAAGGTACTTTAGTTAGAGAATATAAAAAAATTATTGTGTTTGAGCTGAAAAAGGTAACTGGTTAATTATTAATAATTATAACATTATTATTTTAATTTATTAATTAGAATTGCCCTTGTTATTTTTGAAAAATGAGTAAGTTTTGTTATTTAAAATAGAAAAAAAATAATATGTTTTAGTTGAAAAATGTAATTGATTAGTTATTAATTTTAATATTTTATTAAATAGAATTAGCCGTGATATTTTTGGAAAAAAGTGGTGTTTTAGTTGGGAAAAATAAAAAAGATAACGTGTTTTACTTAAAAAAGGTAATTGCATTTTATATAATAATTATGTAAATGCAAATAAAAATAATGAAATTAATAAGTAAGAGTAATTAAGTAATTTAAGCAAGTACCGTACGGACCGACAACCAAATTTTTAATATTTCGTCTATTATAATATAGAATAGATATAAAATAGAAAAGATAGATAGATAAGTACAGACGAGGGTTCATTTCATGAACTCAAAATTGGATATATATATATTTTTTTTAGGAATTTAGCATAATTTGAAAAAGTAAAACTGACGCTGAAGGGTTAAACGGAAGTAGATGTTTTGTCCCTTTGTGATGAGTTGATGACCAACCTCCTGCCGTCCTGCCCCCTTCTAATTTCACTCTCCATTAGTAACACACTGACACAGGGCGGGAGTAACATAATTAATAATAAAATACACACAAACCATCGTGTCTTTCCATTCCACCACTTCATTCCTTTCCGATCCCCATATCTGCATTCCCCGGTATACATAACAGTACACACATGTACATATGTTTTGTTTTGTTTATGCTTGTCTGTCACTATTAATTTAATCTCAGATCTATCTACTTTTTAATTCTATGTCTTTTACTCCTCATTTTACATTCCATTGTTAATTAACAACCATCTCTTTACCTAGTTTTATTCTTTCATTTTCTGTGTTTTGTGTTTTATATCTTGACCACTTTTTTTTTAAAAAAAAATAAATATTTGGGCAGGTTTTGCAGTGCAAGTAACTGATATATATATATATAAAAAAAAGCAAGAAATGGGTTATATAGGAGCTCATGGTGTTGCTTCACTCCATAGATATAAGTATAGTGGTGTGGATCACTCGTATCTTGCTAAGTATGTCTTGCAACCCTTTTGGAGGAGCTTTGTTGACATCTTCCCGCTTTGGATGCCGTAAGTCCATCCGCTCCCGCTAGTTCTTTATTTGTTAATGATTCGAGTACGATTAATGTTCTTGAAATTTGACTTGGGAGTTTATGATTGTATTTATGTATTGCATTGGGATGGATTCCCAAGTTTGGAATTAAGGGTTTGATTGTTAGGTTCGTAGTTTATGTTGCATTAGATGTCTTAGTGCCCTTACTTTTATAATATTTGCAATGTCATTGCTTCTTATATTTGCGAGATAGCTGCATTCACCATTATAAAATTGGCTTGCAAGTGTGCTCAACTTGATTGCTAATTTTGCTTTAGTAGCTTTAGCTGTGTTTGCAGGCTGGATTATCAACATCTATTCATTTAGTTCCCCCTTTCTAATCCCATAGAAACTAATTAGATATTTGGATTGTATTGGCACTCACATGTCTAATCAAAGGCATTTAATGACTTCATCACAAAAACTATCAGACTATTGTTGTATGATTGCAGTAAATCAATACAAATTTAAAACAAAGGATTTGAGACTTGAGACCGGGGCAAATAAGGAATTGGATTTAATAACTTACAAAATGAATCAGGTGCATCTATAATTAGATAAGAATACCTAGAACTAAGAAACTATAGATAAATTTAATGAGATGGAAGCATATTATATGTGGCATCTGTCTTCTGCTTGAACCAACTAGAGTTGAATTATTCAACATGGAGAAGTTATGTTGATATTTTTATAAAGTGAATGGCATTATTTGTTTGCAAAAGTTGTTTTAAGGTTAAATTCAAATTAGTGTCTTCTCATTTTAGTTATCTCCAGTCTTCACAAATATAAACTTATAATTCTAGTATTTAATTGTGATTATCTGTGAGTGAGTGTCTAAAGATTTGCTTCGTGAACTGATATTTTCTAAGATGGAAAATAATATCCACCTATTACAAATCATCCACCTCAGCTACAAATGAACCAAAGAGACTTATCTAATATGGCGTATCTTTGATTTTGGTTTAAAATTTTATTTGGCATTATTTGGTAGTGAAAATTGTTCTATGATTTAACTGGAAAAAAAAACAAAATAGTTGAAACAACATAGTAGTTGAGTGGTCTTTTTTTTTTTTTTTTTCCTATAATTTTTTTAAAAAAAGTAAAAATAACATTACATTCCTACAAGCTCAAGGGAATATCCTTCCTTTAATTATGAGTTCTACATGTTCTTCTTTCTGTTACCTGGCTTGGTGCTTATGGTGCTTATCCTTTTTATATGAAAAATTGTTTATTTTTCTTTTTTAATATAGGTAACTAACTGCTTTTTTCTTTTGTGTTTTCCATGGATCGGTTGCAATTCCAGACCCAATATGGTATGCATCTTTACAAGTATGTTAGCTTTCCGTCATTTGTAAGCTCAAGGACGTCTTCATTCTTGTTTACTTACCAACAAATATTATACCTGTCAGATTACTCTTATGGGATTTGTGTTCTTGGGCATATCTGCTTCCCTAGGCTATGTGAGTGGATGTCTATCTGCATACTTTTTAGCATATAATTTGTTTTCTTACAATTTTGCATACCCAGCAAACTCATTCATTTTCTTTGCTTCTCATTATTCACTTTATAATGTAGCTTGTGATGATCTGTGTATAGTTAACTTCCTTGTTAAACGCACTTACCTCATATCATATTCATTGTTTCCAGATATATTCGCCTCACTTAGATTCGCCTCCCCCCAAATGGGTTCATGTTGCTCATGGACTTCTACTTTTTCTATACCAGGTTCGTTTAACCCTTGTACATTTATGTACACGTACAAATGTTGTTTGCATTGTTAGTCTAGCTAGTCTTTACGAAGTTGACGTCTGAAGTCTCTGGTCCTGCTTTTGCTTACTGTTCACTTTTTCATATATACTATTTTCTATCAGTGATTTGTATCAAGCAATCGTTAATATTATACTTTGTGCACTAAGATAGACAATGTATTTCGTCTTTTTATACTTTAACCTGGGAAGTTCATTCTAGACTTTTGACGCTGTGGATGGTAAGCAAGCAAGACGAACTAATTCCTCTAGTCCATTGGGAGAGCTTTTTGATCATGGTACTTTTATCTTCATGTGCTGCTTTGCCTACTCTTTTCTTTCTGGATTGCAGTTTTACTTTGCTTTTCCTTTTTACTGATTTTTAAAAATATTGCAGGATGTGATGCACTTGCATGTGCAGTAAGTACATATCTGTCCATACTTCTTTCCTATGCCTTTATACAGTTTTTTTGGTCTAGTTGAGTACTTACCACCGATCTTTCACATTATATTCTTATTAATATAGATTGAAAAATAATGACCATAAGAAACTATATTTCATCTACCAAGACCTACAATTTTTTGAAATATTATATAAAAAGTGTTTTTTTTAAACTAGTCAATTTGACCTGAAAATTTTTCAAAGGGACATTTCAAAAGGAACAAAGTATGGTTTTCATTTTCAACCTTTTAAGCGACTAGCAGGTATTAGAGAAAATGCTTCATGTTTTGCAAACAACTTTTCAGTTAGAAGCATTGGCGTTTGGGAGCACTGCCATGTGTGGGAAATATACTTTCTGGTTTTGGGTGATATCAGCTGTTCCATTTTATGGTGCCACATGGGAACAGTAAGTGTTCAACTTAATACTAGCTTGTTTTATTTAAGTTTTGTGTGTGTGTCTGTTATACGCTTATTTGTATTGGGTTGGATATCAGTGGTGAGTGCTGTTTAGGAAAGTTTAGTTTTTCAGTTGGCAGGGTTATATAGAAAAGTACATAACTGTCCTGTTGGTAGGTTTAAGGTCCTAGTATATATATTAGTACATTACCATGATAAAGATGTTTGTTGGATGCAAGAAGGTATTCTGATTGCACAAGTATTCGATAGTCTTGGCTTACAAGATATTTTTCTGTTCTGCAGCTATTTCACCAATACACTAATCCTCCCCGCAGTTAATGGGCCTACCGAGGGTCTCATGCTAATATATGTGGCCCATTGCTTTACAGCTATAGTTGGTATGCTCACTTGTTCAGACATCTAATATGTTTATAATCATAGGCATACAATCCATTAAATTTACTCTAGTGCACCCTTGCATCATTTCAATGTGCTACTTTTTGCATTTCTCTTTTAGGAGCTGAATGGTGGGCCCAACAGTTCGGAAAATCTCTGCCCTTCTTGAATTGGGTCCCAATTATAAGTGGTGAGGCAACAGATTCTTTCCTTATCATTCTGTAATGTACAAGATAATGACACTATTCTTTTACTTGTTGGAAACAGAACATATTCAACAGCTTTGTTAGCTGATTATTACTTCTGATTTATTATTTCTGTTAATTTAATTTCAATCAATGACCCCTACCAAAGAATTTGATTTTTAATATTATATATGCTTCTTGTTCAAATGTCTTCTCGTACCTCAGAGGTTCCTACATATGGAGCTGTACTGTATCTGATGATTGCTTTTGCTGTTATTCCAACAGTAACATTCAAGTAAGTGATTCTGTTATACATTATTTAAAGAGAATTTTACTACCAATATTATGAGAGTAGACATGAAAATTGAAAAACAACATAATCTTTGCTGACAATAATGTCTATATGTCTGAACTTGCAAATTGTTTGTTCGTGAGATTTATGTGTCTCTTACACGGTGTTATGCTCCGTGCAGTGTGCACAATGTTTATAAAGTTGTCCAAGCAAGAAAAGGAAACATGCTTCTGGCTTTAGCAATGGTATGTTTATTCTATACAGAACATTGTTTGTCTTGTTGCTCATATATTTATATAAATCTGATCTTTATATTACCAGCTTTACCCATTTGTGGTGCTTATGGCTGGGATCTTGATCTGGTAAGACACTCTTTGCTACTACCTTATTGCCTGAAGCTACTGGGATATTTTCTTTTATTAATGTACTAGCGACCCACGTGTTCTGTGCGTGACCCTTACACATTAGATACAGTGGATGCTTAGCACCGAAGTTTGCGAATCTCATCGAATGCATATATTAATAAATAAATAATAGAGTACAGATAAGTGTTCATCCAGTGAGTTACTAGCTAGAGTTGCTATAACATTAGGAAATATACATGTATAATAACTTAGCCGTGTGAGTATTTATATATGATTCAGCAGTGCATTGGTGAGATTTACAAACCTGTAAAGGCAGCTTCCCTTGGTAAAATGTGATAAATGTCTTATATGATTTGGTATAGATGCAAAGGATATTTGGTTTAAAAAGAGTCATCTTTTGTGCAGGGATTATTTGTCACCATTTAATATAATGGTCAACTATCCACATATGGTTGTGATGGGAACTGGACTTGCTTTTGGATTTCTTGTGGTAAGATATGCGCTTCCAACACTGCCGCATATATTTTAAGTTTTCAGCTTTGTGCCCCTCAAATGCACACGTACAGTGCAAGTCAGAAAAAAATTAATTTGTGAATGTGTTCTTTTGTTGAGTCTACACAAGTTACACACCGTTCACTTTCTTCTGAATTTTATCGACTGTATGCACAAGATTTCGTTTTCAGGAAATTTATTAAGTATTATGGTTCAAGTTACTCATGTAGCTTCATAACACTTTTTTGGCAGGGGAGGATGATTTTGGCTCACTTATGTGATGAACCGAAGGGATTGAAAACAAATATGTGCATGGTATGTTCTACTTTCTAACAAAGAATATGTCTAATAAATGATTGCTCATAATCATGTCCAGTTCTTGATTTTGTTGGAAGTCTTTTGAGGTTGCCTGCATATTAGCTTAATATGAAAAAATGAAATGGAATTTTAATTATTGTCAAGGGACAGAAATTTTGTGAACTATATTTTCTCCTTTTTGGCATCAGAGCTAACATTTTTTTCAAATATTGTTGTTATTACTTTGGATATTTAATTAAGAACGCAAAGTACCTGGTTTATTTGGTTTTGATGTCATCTGCACAGCTTACATACTGAACCATCTTATCCTCTCTACTGGCTAATATGAAATGTAACTAATTTTCTGTTGCTGCAACTTTGCATATTAACTCCATCTCTTGAACAGTCTGTTGTGTCTAATTTATGCAATACACATTTTAGGAGTAAACTTTTGCTTATGTGCAATGCAATTACCTTGGTATATATGTTGTATTATGTTGGGATCATGTGTTATGTTATGAGAGGTCGGTTACACTCTCAAAGATGTCATCGCTATCGGGATCAGGCCTTTCCCTTTGTCTTCCTATTAACACCATATCATAGTGGATATGTAACACTTTTTGGAATCTATAGCAATTTTTTTGTACAGTGACCAAATATATATGTTTCTTTAGAAATTGACTTATGTTTCCGTATAAATCATGGTACAATTTGCAGTCACTGTTATATCTCCCATTTGCCATTGCAAATACACTCACTGCCAGACTGAATGATGGGTATGTGCTGACATGACATATTCTAAAATTCTAATGCAATCCAAACTTAAATAAGAAAAGTTCCATTTTCCCTTTATTGAGGACATATTAAAGTTCCGAGTGTTAATACAGACCGAGTGAATTTTCTACTTTGTTGCAGAATCCCGTTGGTTGAAGAAAACTGGGTTCTCCTTGGTTACTGTGTGTACACCGGTATGAATAATTTTTCCTTGCTCCTTTCACTTCCCAGTTTCTGGCGTATATATCTTTACCATAAGATATCTTTTAAAATGCTGTGTTTGAACTTAACCTGGTGCATATGTGTGCATATGTGCATAGGCGGATCTACATGGTGTCACCAGTGGGTTCCCAAGCACCCACTTGGCTTGGGTTTTACAGATAAATATATAAGAATTTCAAGCTAAAAATTTATTGAATATTTTCAAGGAACCCTCTTATTTTTTTAGAAACCTTTTTAATAAATTTTTTTAATCAAATATCACATAAAATAGCCAAATAAAACTAAAAGGAAATCCAAAAAAGTACCCAAGTTACTAAAAATGATGCAATGAATCTTTTTAAAAAGATAAAAAAGTGTAATGAGCAACTCTAAACTGTAAAATATTCTTCATGTGTATAAATTTCGTACTTGGTTAATTATTATCATTTTTATTTTTAATTTAGTTATTTATATTAGGAACCCACTGAAATCTATTTTTGGGTCAGCAACTGCATATGCGAGATTCTAGTTCTGATGCCTTGGAGAAAAGAAATATTCATGCTTGTATTTAATATTCAATATTGTGACTGTAATTGCTTCTCTTAAAAGTTCATATTTTATGGGCCTGAGAATTATATTTAATTTAATCTGCATGTAGGTGCACTCTATTTGCATTTTGCAACATCAGTTATTCATGAAATAACAACTGCCCTGGGAATCTACTGCTTCAGGTAAGCAACCGGTGTTTTAGATATAATTTAAATGAGTAAATGTTGCTACAAAGTACAAACTTATCATGCATAATTTGCAAAAGCAACTTATGTTGTTTTGCACGTAGAATCGTATCGTATAAAGGCCATTGCTCACATTGGATAAATGCAGAACCTTTGTTAAATTGAAGCTGTGATATCTTATTTCATCACATTCTAATTATTTTCCTAAACCACCATGTTTTATTGAAGTATTTGTTTTACTTTATGAAAATCTAGATATCTTACTATTGATATACAGGATAACAAGGAAAGAGGCTTGAGACTGTGCACTTACCCTATACTTTAGGAGCCTGAGTCAGGTAATTGTGCTTTATACTTGAGTATCATGTATGGTTCTTGACACAACTTTGGAGTTACATTTTATATTTTCAAACAAGAGATTATGCATCTTCGCTTGCTTTTATTAATATTAGGTGGCAACTTGGATGCAAATGTGCGTTGGTAAAGTCAACTGGAAACGTAAAGTTGGTCGATTGTCGACAACTGTGAAGTTCTTACAGGATGCACAATAATATTCAGCAACTTTGGAGTTTGTTATTCATTAAATTTGTACTTGGCTGTACCATATATGACAGCTTATTACTCAGCATGTATATACGGGAAACCCATTTACAGCATTACGGTCACGTGTACCTACCTGCCTCCTGGTAGTATTGCAGTTGTGGGGTACTGGGGTAGCAGCGGTGAAGAAAACTATGGCGGCAGATGCAGCTAGGTAGCTTTTGTAATCTCTTCCTTGAGAGAAACTGGAAACATTTGTTACAATAGTATATCGGAGCTATATACAGTTTTGGATCATTCACTAATCACCGCCTTTGAGATGATATATTTGAACTTTTCAGGAGCTATGCAACAGTGCTTCTATACACATATTTTTGATTAAAAAACAAATTTTTTTTATAGTTTAATGTAAGAGCATCGGTTAATCACTTACATTTATGTATTGTTTGTACATAATAAGAATGAAACGACTATTTTTTCAGATTCAAGTTTGTCCATTTAGCAAAAAGCCAAAAACAAAAAAAGTTTCACACAGTACAAAGGTAGTGTGAGAGTTGAGACTGTGAGGGGCTCATGATGTGCCAGGATCGAAATCTGCCATCAAAGTTATTTATTAAATTATAATATATAAATAAAAGATTATCTTCTGATTATTATTAAAATAATTGATTGAAAATAATACATATAATATAGTAACTCAGCAATGTCATAATGAAGGTTTTTGAGAACAATGATATGATTAAAAATTTGTAAAACAATATTTTCGTATTCCAAAACTTTTCGAAGGTAGTACTGCTTTTCTTTGCCAGATACCTTGCTTTACAGGTATCTGGCTTTACAGTTTACAGAATGAACAATGACAATGGCTTTTTCTATAGACAAGTTTCCTTTTACAAAAAAATCCCTCCAATGAAACTTTGGCATTTCCTTTTTCTTATGCAACTCTAATGGTCACTTGGTCAAGCATACTTCTAATAAATCTGAGTAAATATTTTTACATCATATTGCCTTGTCCAACCATCCTGGCAACCTCAGTGATTCCTTCATTCCAAGACGTGTGAAGAATACTGAATAAAGAAGATGCAGCAAGAAGACGAAGCAACCACAGTTCATGAAAAGCTGTTTAAAGGGGGAAAGAGGAAATGGGTTATTACTAAAATTCAGTAACTGTGATGAAGAGAAAGATATGGATTATAATATAAGCGCACATACCAGAATTCCGAAGATGGCATATATAGCATTCATCGATGGAATTGTGATAAATCCCAATGCTGTGAGGATATATGTGAGACTAGCATGAATATTTATCGTGATCTACACAATAAAGGGAAAGTCAGTAAGTAAAATACTGGTATCTTAGCTAGAAAATTAGGGACGAGAGGCTACCAAGTTACCAGAGCAAGAATATTTTCTCTGATTAAGAATGAGTACATCACAACATAACATATGGCACCCAAAGCCCGAGCCTGCAATTAAACAGGCAGTCTATTGAGCATTATTTTTTGACTAATAATTTTTACAGCTTCAAAACATTGCATAACTAATGGTGCAAGGAAGAAACACTACAACTGCAGTCAGACCAACAGATATCCCCCAACTTGTCCTTGACCTGTGAATTAACAAATTGAAAGCCAATCAGCCTACTAAACAATCAGCAACCAGATCTCACAATTCACGAGGTGACAATTTAAAGGTCTACTAGATCTCATAATACAGGAGACAATGTAAGAAAAACATGGTCCAACTGTAGATCCATTTTATGATTAGAGATTCTTTCTAATCTAGCTAGTGATTTTACTGTGTGATTGTAGCTCGCAAGTTTTTTATTTTATTAAAATATATCTGACTGCACACTCATCTTCACTTCACCAAAATTTTCAGGATTCACCCAACTGTTTAGAAAGACCATGATTGATAATCAAGCTACAACGTTCACAAAATCTCAATCCACCAATGTTAAGGCACAACTTTGATAATACCGTATGTGTGCATACCTCCACAAAGAACCCATTGTAAGACCTAGCAACCCATACATTAACTGCAAGAGCATGTTAAGCCACATAGATCAGTGAATCAGAAAGCAGTTGTAGAAAATCAAAATAGTCGACTAACACAATAAGCAAGAAGATCAAACTCAGTAAATTGACAAGTTCTGTACACCGAGGAAATCTAAAAATTCAGCGCTAAACATGGAAAAAATATCTCAAAGAATTACATCTATTTATCTTAATATATACGTGATGCTTTCAACATCTCAACGTGACCAAGAGGAAGACTAATCAGAGTGAACTAATGTTTTACCGATAATAATGAGTAGAACAGTGCTTATAAATTGTAAAGAAGCTGACTGATGAGGGGAATAAGTAGGCTGTTCGCGAACCAAAAGCTCGAGCTCGGCTCGTTAAGGACTCGGTTCGGCTCGGTTTGTTCAACATTCGAGCTCGAGCTTGTACACGAAAAAGTGTTTGTTTAGAGAACGAGTTCGAGCCGAGCTATTAGTGTGTGCGGCTTGATCTTGGCTCGAGATGCTCGTTAAAATTCAAAAAGAATGACATATATCCTAAAATTTTTAAAGTATTTACTCTAATTTATAGAATTTTAAGAAAAAATTTATAATTCCTATATGAAACATCAAACCCACACATGCTGACATGGGTTGGGCTTGAACAACAAGGCTTTTTTTTATTGGGCATATTTGTCTGTAAAAATTTTAACTCTTAACGAGCTGTTCGATTACGACTCCTGTTCGGTTCGGCTCGTTTTCATTCGATAAAAGCTCTTTTTTGGTTCGTTAGTTAACGAGCTCGAGCACGAATACATATTTTGTGCAATAAGAAAGCTCGGATAGGCTCGGTTTGTCAGGAAAAAATAAAGCTCGACTCCTTAAAAACTCGGCTCGGCTCGGTTCGTGAACAACCCTAGGAATAAGTATTAGAATTCAAGCTTATTTTAAAATAGCATACTTTATTATAATGAGGTCATTCCATATTATAGTCAATCATCAACTATGACACGATTGTCATCTAGAGAGCTTTTTCCTAATAAGATCAGTTTATCTCTAACCCCTTGATTTATCTCCTCTCCTTCCATTTTCTAGCTACATACGTTCTGCATTGTTGCTGAGGAAGGAAACACATACCAGATAAGTTAAAGCTTTTAATGGACCAGCTAAAACAAATAATAATATAGCAGTCGCCACCTGCAGATTTATGAAGATAACGTGATGTTAAAGAAACATATAAGAATACATGTAATATTCCACAAAAAATCTATCTCCTGTCGAGAAAAAAACATGGATGTATACATACCATAGTTTTTCTTCCGGCAGCTAAACCCCATCTCATAGACGAGAATACTATTGGCAATGCGAAGAAACATCCGAAATAATTCTGTCAGATATACATTTGTCAAGTATTTTAACAAAACTTCAATATCAAATGTCCATAAATTAACTATAAGAACGTTCATCACAACATCATATGGTCCAAACATTGGCCTAATCAGAGATCTAATACCCCGATTATACAATAATCAGAACATTAGGCATTTTATTACAAAAAAGGGAAAAATCCGGCCTAGGTGGAATTTTTTTATTGATTTTTAATTTAAAAATATTATTAATCTACATCTACATTCTACTAATGCTCCAATTAATTCCCAATTACCCGATTAATGCTAAAAGGTAACTTAAACTACAAATCAAACTACCAGTTATATTACCCAGCATACTCTACAAATCACTGATCATAGTACAAAAAATCGATGATCACAATACTACATAATTACATATCACTGTCACATTTGCCATGTGATAACAGGGTCCTGTTCCCTGACAATCGATTGTCAGGGAACACTTATCGAACATTCAGTGTTTTAGCCGTTGGATCTTTGATCCAACGGCTAAGATTTAAAAAAAATTCCCAGTCGATCCGCTATAA
>PHNY01001873.1:773-16647 GCA_003724115.2 Anethum foeniculum
AACTGTACGTGTTGTCTACAATCGTTTTAATCATTCGTGTAACCTAGCAGCTCTCAAGAATACTTGAACATTCTTTGAGAGAGTACTTAATATTATTGTTACAGTTTTTGTTTATCTTTATAAAAATTGTTTGTCATTTTACTTGTTTAGTATTGACTTGATTGTTCTGTACTGTATTCATTCTCTCATACAGTATATTTGAGACCTAACAACAACAGATTCCCAGCATGTCACGCATCTGTCAGGGACCGAAGAAGCGGGTAGGAAACGCCCGTGCATACCGTAGGATGTTCGCACCCACGCCTCAGGTAAGGCGGTTAAGCAGAATTGGCGTACAGTTGCTGTTAGTACGTTTTATTTATAAGTATGACTTATGTAAGATATTATCAAAGAACAAACGTAATTGTTCTGCTAACTCCATAAAGGGGTAACGGTGGCAACAGGATTCAGAACTTATTACTTTTGGTTGTAATAACTCTTAAACCCCCTTTTGGTATTATCTACTGTGGTTGTGTATTGTTTCTGAGACTATAATTGATGCATGTGTGTGTATATGAACTATGGGGTCACTGCAGGTGAAAACTAATGGTTAATAATTAAGCATAAGTGTTAATTAATTGGAAAATGGACCTCGTGGCGACCTAGATCTCCGACCCCAGATCTGGGGGCGTCACAGCGAGTGTATGATATCTTTTATTATTATCTTTCCACCACTGTAAGACATTTGAGCATGAATCATTAGATTCACGTTCATCTTCCAAATATTTCTCCCACTCAACCCTTTTGTCACTAACTCCACCCCCTACTTCCATTTCAAAGCTGTTGCCCACAAGCTCAGAAAAATCAAACATTTTTTCAAGGTCTTTCTGTTTGGCACAAACACTTGTGGTAGAACTTGAGTAATAACATTTTTTCACATTCTCTGAATGAGGCAAAGAGGAACTACATAAGTCAAATAGTGAACAAAAAGTGGACTTTATATTTAAAGACAAGATATCAGCTTTCTCAACCCCAAACCATATTTTCACCATCCAATCAACATACACCATCTTTCTTCTCGGATAAAAAATTACCGAAATAAATATGTAATGATTCAGCTTACCAAAGTCTCCCCAATATTTGTCGTACTTTAACTTCATATGTGATGCCATTTTCCGGTAGCTACATCTTCATGATGAAGTTGCTGGAAAAGAACATAACCAACACCAAAAATTGCATCAATATAATAATTAGAAGTCAATTTTAAAGTAGCATCATAGAAAACTTTCAGAAATGGTAGAAAGGAGGATATTTGCTTTTTGCTTCCATTCCTCATTTGTAATGTCACCGCCTACCTTTTTCATTTCTTTTTTAAGAGAGGTGTCCTTCATAATTAAATATGCAAAGGCCTTCTTAAATTTGATAACAGACTCAAGCATCAGATATGTTGAGTTCCATCTAGTTTCAACATCCAAACAAACAAGACTTTTACCATCTAATTTTTCCTCCTCAACACTTGCCTTGAATTTTTGTAGCCTAGCAGGAGAAGACCTTACATATTTCACAAATATACGAGCTTTCAAAATTGATGCAGAAAGATCATCTAGGTCATCTTTCACGACCAAATTTAGAATATAGGCAGCACACCTCACATGTAAAAATTTTCAGTTCAAAACATCACTCTCCTTGTGATTAAATTGTTTTTTTAGATAAGCAACAACAACATCATTAGTAGTTGCGTTGTCTACTATCATAGTGATAATAATTTTCACTTCTCAATCATTAAGACACCTTTTAACATTTGTACCAATTAATTGTCCTGAATGGCCAGCAATAGGACAGAAGTTGATGATTCTTTTATACAAATTCCAATTATAATCGATAAAATGAGCAGTAAGACACATGTAACTCAAATTTTGGCATGAGGTCCACGAATCAGTTGTCAAGCAAATTCTTTTAATTTTCTTCTTTCCTCGATAAATAGATTATAACAATCTCTTGTTGTTGCAGTGAAGCGTGAAGGAATAAAAAATTCAGGATGCATGGTCTTACAGAAATCACGAAATCCTTCTCGTTCCACAAACATAAACAGTAGCTAATCAACAATCAATATTTTAGCAAGCGCATTTCTAAAAGCTTCTTAATTAAATAACCAAGGCTTCGAGATGGAAATAGTCTCAGTAATCCCATCCTTATTAAGTACCATCTCTGACTGAAAATTTAAGATTTTTTGCTTCATATCTATATTAGCAGGCAATCTTTTGCATCTTCTCGTATGATTAGCTAGACAACTAGTTCCGTTATTAGAATTAGAAGCAAGCAAAGTATGACAATATTTGCATGCAGACATGTTGGGATCATCTATTTCATCATAGTGATCCTACCAGGGAGAAGTATTTTTCCTTTTTCGGTTTCTAGTGTCACTTACTTTTGAAGTTTTTGATACTTTCTTTTTACGACTTAATGCAGCTCCTTTATTATTTGTTATTGAAATTTCTTATTGTTGATCTTTTTCATTGGTTGGCAGCCGACTGTCTTCATTCGGATCATCCATCTGTTGTGACTAATGACACTGTTGTCACTGCCTCACACCTTCACTCAAATTTTAATATTGAGAACTGTTAAGACGTAACATAAGTAATAACAGTATAAAGTGTTTTAATTTTATCAAACTTTTGTAGATATATTATACTTTACTAGTTTACTTAATCATTTTATAAGATATATATCTGTATTATACATTCATCTTTATCTACATTTTTATAATTTAAGATAATCATAATCTATTTTTTTTTAGCAAATAATCCTAATCTGGGGATTTTTATTGTAAAATAAAATGATTGTATTATTGTATAATTAAAAAATTAAATTAAAAAAAGTATACATGCAAAACTGGATCGGATTCGGATATTTGAATGTCAAAATTTTATGATCCATATCTGGTTCGAATTTAATAAAAAGAATCGGTTTGGATATCAAATTCCATTTATTCGGATCGAAAATTCAAAAATTTGGAATAAAAAATTAGATACCGGATCAGAAATTTGAATATCCAAATTTTCTGCTCACCCTTAATTATAATATTGTGTAGTATCCCTCCATCTCATATTATGTGTCCTATTTTGACTATTAAGTAGTCAAATTGACTCAACTTTGACCGATAATTAAGATAAATTTATGTATTATTATAAAATTTTGAAAAATACATTTTAAANGGGATTATATATATTTTCTAATGATATAAGTTTTAAAAGTTATTTAATTATATATTAACGGTAATGTACGGTTAAAATTTTAACAATTTGATCATTGACTAGTCAATACATGACACATAATATGAGATGGAGGGAGTATTTAGTATGCAGAGGGAGATTACAATTGCCGAGTGAAAAATAAAAAAGAAAGGAATAATAGGAAAAAATGCCGACAGCAATAGGTAGTGAAAAGGTCAACCAGACAAACGCCCACTCGTACCGCAACTTCTTTCACTCTCCCTCCCTGCGATACGACACGATACGATACTTAACATTTAAGTCTTTCTCTTTTTTAATTTCCCCAAAATATAACAACCCAATTCTCACTTAGATCTGTTTCGGTAATTTCATACTCCATAAATATTCCTCCTCACCACCCAAATTCTCAATTACCATGCCACTATCCCTCCAAAACTCAAAATAACACACAACTATACATACAAAGATCTTTAGGGAGAGTGAAAAAATAATAATAATAATAATAATAATAATAAAGAGTGCTGTTAGGAATTATCAGATAGATCTAGAGAGAGAGAGATATTAGGGGAAAATGAATTACGTGGACAATTTACCGGAAATGGATCTGATGCGGTCGGAGAAGATGACTTTTGTTCAATTAATTATTCCGGTCGAGTCGGCTCACCGTGCCATTACTTATCTCGGCGAACTCGGCCTTCTTCAGTTTCGCGATGTATGATTTCGATCATTTACCTATTCTTAATTGATTTGATTGCTTATTTATGTTTTAATTAATTCTACTTTTGTCGAAATTAGTGTGTTGTTTAGCTAAGTTGCTGTGTTGATTTCATGTGATCACGTTTGTCAGCTCGCCACTTCACTATTGTATGTAGGAATGTAGTACTATTATGTGTGTTTAGTTGCATGTATAATGATATATTAGATTTTGAACACTAGAATTGGTTGATGTTTGTTTGATTATAGATTGATTCAAGATGTACAAGGCATTCAACTAAGTAGCATATTGATACTTTTTGTCGTTTTTTTTTTTAAAAATTATATTGCACGGACGCTAATTAATGATCATGGCGACAAAAGGCGTATCTAAGAATTAATGAAGCTAATTAATAGTTATGGTGACAAAAGTCGTACCTTAGAATTCATAAAGATGATTAATGAATATGCCGACAAGAGGTATACCTTAGAATTCATAAATCTAATTAATGATTATGGCGACAAAAGGCGGACCTTGGATTTCTCAGAGCACGACAGTTTTTCTGTTAGATAGCTCTGCCTAAGGCCCTAATGACAAGTGATTGTGAAAACGAAATTACACAGACCTGATCAATTAATTAGTAAGACATAAAGAAGCCTCAGGTACTTCTTAAAGAGGACATTCTCAATTTTACAGACTTTTTATTTCCTGTATGTTGTTTTATGTTTTTGAATCCTACTACAGAGTTTTATTTTTCAAAAAATAAATGGAATCTGTAGGTAATTGGTAATATTGCAAATTATGCTAATGACGTGCAATGATGTGCTTGTATGAACATTCAACTTAAACTATATAACTATATTACGTTAGTATTATGTAACTATAATGTCTATCCTGTTCTCTCAGATAATCACATAAATTAATGGGAAGCTTATGCATTGCAAATTATTTGTTACATTGTTTCTCACCCTATCTGTTAACCCATCACGGTGTTGCTTTTGCTTGGCAGTTAAACGCTGATAAAAGCCCTTTCCAGCGGACATTTGTTAACCAGGTATCAATTAAAATAATTTTAAATACCAATGCTTTCCATGCTATGTTGATATCTTTTTGACCTCTAATAGCTTAGTCTAAAATTATAGAAATGAAATATAGAGCGATCATCTTATATATTTTACAGTTAATAAGTGAAATATATCAAAGTGATTTGTTGTTGATGTCTTTAATTAATGTTGTTTGTGAATGAGGCATATGGAGCCTGTCTAGTTTAAAATAATTTTGTTAGTTAACTAAGTATAGGAAGTTGTTAACTTCTTTAGCCTTATTAGGAATTTTTTAGGTCTTCATGCAAAATAAAGGTTTAAAAGAAAGCTTATATTCTTAATACTTGGTCAGAGCATATATGCTACTTTTTTCTCTAGAATATTACCATATATTTTCTTTTACCCAGAAATTAATGCAAATAGTTCTATGATGATATCATGCTCAGTCAATGCAATAAGAGTGAACTAATTTTTTTCTCAAATTGATCTTACATGACCATGTACTTAAGATTTATGAATTCCTTTTAGAATTATCTGATTCTAGACAATCTCCTAGAAATTAATTTAATTTTCAGTGAAAGAGCAATATGACTCCTTAAGTATTTGTCATGCAAATTGAACTATAATTTCCATCTCCAAAATGAAGTGTTTATATTTTGCTTAGATCTGTACATATTGTTATGAATTCGAGTGTGGAAACACTTAGTAATGTAATTATGTAAAGATGCTGAACCAATAGTTTTGATATGAATATAGTTACCATCTTAACAACTTACAGGCTTTTGAGAAAGGTCCGACAGTGGTTTAAAATTGTGCATTACTTGAAGTGATCACCTTAATTCTGAGAATTCAGAATGTGAGTCACTTCATTATATTTAATGCAATCCGTTTGCTTTTGGTTTCAAAATTGTAAGCGAGTGAACTGGTTTCAAAACTGTAACTGGGTGAATTGGCTTATCATGTCCAGATGCTGGTTTTGTCCTATCTAGAAAAATTGCAAGCATGATTCTAGTTTGAAAGTGGGTGATATCTCTGAGGATATGGACTCTTTTAGGCTTTAGACTTCTTCCATAATTCATTATGTTAGACTCTTTTTAAGTTTTAAGCGTCTATGATATTCTTATAAACAAGGAAAAATAGTGGTTGTAAATACCTAGTAAATGCCCGGTCTTAGGGAGACATCATAGGTAAGAATGAAAAAACCTACGAGGCTGAAAGTTATAAGTTATTCTGTATAATGTGTTGGTTAAAGTTATATGCACTATATAAGTAACTTTATTATTATAAGTAATTATCACCGATTTTTGAAAAGTATTATTATTGTACTTGATGATTAAAATGAAGCAGATGTTAAGAATTACTCTCAGGATTTTGTTTATCTTTGTAGTCTTAGGATCCTATCCACACTCATGTAATCTTCATTAGTATCTCAGATTTTGAAGTATTAAGTTGACTATAAATCTTCATCATCTTCTTAGATTTCGGAATATGTGAATTCCATGTTGCTTGGAAATTTTAATTATAAATCTTCATCATTTATGAATTATCATGTCGAAGAACACAACTTAATATCTATTGGCAATGAGTGGAGTAGCTTCTGAAAATTAAAGATTATGTTCAAGGTGTAATGAAACAGATATATTTTCGGAGAAGTTACTGGATCTTCTGATGGTTAAACATCGCACAAGTCCTGCAAAATTGTCTTGAAATAGCAAGAAAGCTAAAGGTCCATAGTAGAGGGTATTAGTAAATGATTAGCTTAAGTTAGTTGTAAATGCAAAAGTAGGATATACACTGTTACTATGCCTTTTTGGTTAATGCTTGCATCAGTACAGCAATTTGTGTTGGCGTGGCAACTGTAGTTAAAGTGTTCAACACATAATTGTTCTACGTGGGGACAGAAGAATGGCTAAGAACGGTGTTCAAAATTTATAAGGATTTAAAAGTTCTCTGATTGCAAAATGTACATATGAACATGGAACATAACTACCATTCGACTGAATATGTGAACTCAAGGTTTATACGTAGTGGAAAACGTCTATGCATACCCTATTGTCTCATTTTGGGTTGTTCACAGGTAAAACGATGCGCAGAGATGTCAAGGAAATTACGGTTTTTTAAAGATCAAATACACAAAGCCAGTTTAGCATCTTCTATTCAAGCTGGTATGCAACCAGATATAGAGCTGGAGGAATTAGAGGTCTGCTAAGTTGTTACCTTCGATCTTATTTTCTCGTATCCTTGTAACTATAGAATCGGATATTTATTTTTCTTATTGCTCATTAGTCATTTCTAATAATTTTCCTTCTTACTTTAGGTACAACTTGCTGAGCATGAGCATGAGCTAAACGAGATGAACAGTAATAGTGAAAAACTGCAGAATACATTTAATGAGCTAGTGGAATTTAAGATGGTATTGGAGAAGGTAAACTAACCATGCTACTTCTTTAGACTATAAATTCTGTTTTTAAGGTCAACTAAAGAGTGGGACAATGACAGAGATCATGTGGAATGATCTGAAAAGGTTGCTGTGTAATTACTAATTACTAATAGGCGTGTCATCTTTAGTAACTCATGGTACTTTCATTTGGGAAGGAATGCACCATTTCAGTTTATGTTGGTGTACCGAGTTACATACAAATATTATGATACAATTAATTATGCATGAAGTGCTAACTCCTGCTCAGCGGAACAATTAATATTTCAGGCAGGTGACTTTCTTCTATCAAGTAAAGGCCATCCAGTAAATGAGGATAGAGAGTTGGATGAACATGCATACTTAAACAATGATTATTCGGATTCAGCATCTTTACTTGAACTGGTTATCATCTAAACATGTTGTTTTTTAGCACTTCATAGTGACTTTTGTTTTCACAAATCATATATGCTTTTTTTTTACAGGAAACACAACCTGGTCCATCGTCAAATCAGTCCGGTTTAAGATTTATTAGTGGCATCATCTCTAAATCCAAAGTTCTGAGATTCGAAAGGATACTGTTTCGAGCAACGAGGGGGAATATGCTTTTCAACCAGTCAACTGCAGACGATCCAATCATGGATCCTCTTTCCACTGAAATGGTTGGGTTCTTATAAAATTACAGAGCAATTATGTGTTTATAGTTTTTCTTAGTCCATTGGGAGACTACATTGTACATAAATTTTTTAGCTTCATATAAAAATGTTGATTGACTGCAGTACTTCTCAGTAATTTGGTAAAATTAAGACTTGTAGGCTAAATTTCAAGATACTATTAATTTGACTCCTGGTCATTATATTTTTCAGGTTGAGAAAACAGTATTTGTAGTGTTCTTCTCAGGAGAGCAGGCAAAAACAAAGATATTAAAAATATGTGAAGCATTTGGAGCAAATTGTTATCCTGTTCCAGAAGATATAACGAAGCAGAGGCAAATATCTCGAGAAGTATGCTGTCACCAAGGCACACAAACACACACAAGAAACTATATATATTCATGCTTTAGAATATATTGCACATGATATATCGCGTAGAAATGTGTTACTTTGTCAAACAACTGACATCATATTGACATATTTGATGGCTTCAGCTACATTCAGCTCAAGCGTGAAATTGGAATTGTGTAGCTCTTGCTTGTAGTTATTCCTAGTGCTCTACTACAAAATCTTTTCTAATTATTAACCTAATGATTCAGGTTCTGTCACGCCTCTCTGAATTGGAGACCACTTTAGACGCTGGTATACGTCACCGGAATAAAGCTTTGACTTCCATCAGTTTCCACCTGACAAAGTGGATAAAAATGGTACATTAGTTATTTATTGTATCCGAATTGTTATATATTTGATGCAGGAACTGGGAGGACCATTTGTTCCGTCATTAGGAGCTAGACTTACATCTTCGTTGTTTTTTAGGTTAAAAGAGAGAAAGCAGTTTTCGATACATTGAATATGCTAAACTTTGATGTTACAAAGAAGTGTCTTGTTGGGGAGGGGTGGTGCCCAATATTTGCAAAAGTGCAGGTACATTTCCGTCACTGTAAAATTTTTCATATTTTGGTTGTTTTTTAAAAATGTATGATGAATTTGTTTTATGAAGGAGAGTGTTTTTTTTTCTATAGATTCAGGAGGCGTTGCGACGTGCGACATTTGATAGCAGTTCCCAAGTAGGTATAATATTTCATGCTATGGATGCTCTGGAGGCACCTCCAACATACTTCAGGACTAACAGCTTTACAAATGCCTATCAAGAAATTGTTGATGCATATGGGTAAGTTATAATGATCTAGTTGGGTAAAGTACGTCCTTTTTGTTTTTGTGGACGGGAACTCGGTTTTATCAAATTAGAATAGAAAGAAATAAGATGAATTGATATTTTTTAAATGTGTACTTTTGTCTGTATAGCTCACCAACTTCTGTAAAACATTTACGAGACAGGTGCCTAAAAGTTTATTAGTGCTTGAAACTTGGTTTTCGAAGAGATCCATGGGAAATGGGAACTAAATCACGGGAAATGGGAAATGAATGCTGTTGCTACATTGATATTGTCAGTGTAACAACTGAGCATGAAGTAGTTGACCATAAGTAGGATTACTTGTTATAGCTAGGAAGAAAATGAAGAGCAGGGACTTTCTGAAATTTTTTCCTTGAATCATTTTCTCATTTAATTAATATAAGATGTTAGTATCTCAATACTGTCTTGGTTGGATAATGGATATGATGATGTTTGTCGACTGGATGAATATATTGGTCTCCGTTCTTCATGTGAATCCCATCAACTATGCTTGCAAAATGATCAAGTGTGTACACTAAAATCTGATCAGACACTTATGTTGTTATATCATTTTCAGGGTTGCTAGATACCAAGAGGCAAATCCTGCGGTTTACACTGTTATTACATTTCCTTTCCTTTTTGCTGTCATGTTTGGCGATTGGGGTCATGGGATTTGCTTATTACTAGGAGCTCTTTATCTCATAGCTCGAGAAAACAAGTTTGGTTCTCAGGTATATCCTTACACAGAATAAATTCTGGTACAAAGTCTAGATACAGAATTTTGCTATTTATCTATTTAAGAGGATATAAATTGAGGACTAGTGGCATCATGAGCTGTCTTTCTTTCTTCTCTAATTTTCAGAGATTTTCTGAGCCGTTCCTTTTTGTTCATTGAATTCAGGACATAATTAGTAAAACTTTATTTAGGGCATGCCTTTAGGGTATAAATACTCCAAGTTATTAATAACTATAACAACACTAGTTACTTGGTTAATGTTTTTTTACTCATATAAAATGATTATAAAAACAGAAAGAAATAAAATCTCCCTTATTCAACCATTTCCTTGTCTTTTTATTATGTGAAAAAAAATTACCCATCTTGGGTGGAAAAAATTGAAATTTCGAAGTTCAAAAGTTCTCTCCTATTATAAACAATCTTTGGTGGGGTTGACAAAGAACTAAGATCATGGAACTGTGGGGTAATGGTTCACTCAGCTTGCCTAAATTTGCGATTTGAGAAGCTCAATATTTTCGCAACTCCTTGTTGTAATGCAAAGTTATACTATAAGAGATTGTAGCATGTAAAACAATTGTGTGGCAATAAATTGGTTTTTATATGCTCTCTAGAAGTGTTCCTAAATATTTAGGATCTTGAAATATGATGGAAAGGCAGTCATGGGAATGAATGAGTGGATAAGGTTAAAAACAAAGAAGAATTGAGTTAATGGTTGCATCTACAAGTAAGAACACACTAGAGAATGGTTGATAATTCTGATGGATTTTTACAAATTAGTCTGATTATTGGCTGGGCAGTATTTGTACTTACCATTTATGTAAATTGATTCCTTAATTATAAGGGTTTTGCTTTATTGACGTTCATTGGCTTTGGTGATTTTCATATTTCCTTTTTCAGAAACTTGGAAGTTTTATGGAGATGCTATTTGGTGGCCGTTATGTCCTGCTTCTTATGTCATTATTTTCCATATATTGTGGGTTGATTTACAACGAATTTTTCTCTGTTCCTTATCACATATTTGGCGGTTCTGCTTACAGATGTCGTGATGACACATGCAGGTCTGTCTTTGATCTTTTTAGTCTTAAACATTCGAAACATAAAGTATACTGTCTAAATTTGCAATATTTAAAACATTTTCCTATAATTTCGCACAAGGCTAAATAAAATTTTTGAACATTATGATGTACTTGTCAGCATCATGGGTCTGTCTAGTTCTTACAGATACTTTGGGGATTCTCCACGGAGTGGAGAATTCTGTTATAATCGGGTCTTAATCGTCTGCTAGTGGCAGCCTGGTTGCTTGTTGTAACAGATTCTATGTTAGTAATGTGATGGACATTGTGATATCTCTGGTGACATGATCTTCTTTTAAATTTTCAACTTTGATTTGTTATATATTCTGTGGAATAAATGTCCTCTCTGAATAGTATGGCAATTCTCCATAAAGAGCAGGATATTGCTAGTCTGAGACTGACCAGCATTTAGTATGATAAGAGTGAGTCAGCAGATAATAGCACTGAAGTATCTTCCAGAATCACACAAAGAAAGTTGATTCTTCTAAGTGTTCAGTGCAATGGGCGATGTTTTCATTAGAATCTGTCTTTTTTCACCCTATCTATGTGTGACATCTGATCCTCCAGATCTAAGCACTCTTAATTTGTCCGATATTATCGTTATTCAGAAAAAATAAAATAACAAATTAAGTTGGTATTTGATAATTGTATGAACATATATAATCCATGAATTAAGCAAAAAAAGATTTAAAAAGTCCAATCCATGCATTATATATTTGTATCTGAACTAAGCTAACTAAAACCTATGACAAACTTATGTTCTTGACAGTAATGCATACACAGTGGGTTTGATCAAATTCCGAGATCCCTACCCTTTTGGTGTTGATCCCAGCTGGCGTGGCAGTCGCAGTGAGCTTCCCTTTCTGAACTCCCTTAAAATGAAGATGTCTATTCTGTTAGGGGTTGCCCAGATGAATCTAGGGATCATGCTCAGTTACTTTGATGCACGTTTCTTTAGTAATTCACTGGATATAAAGTGAGTACTCTCTTCTTCTCTGTAGATCTATTATGAATCAACCAAACATTATATGGAAAGATTGACTTAGTTTGAGTTCATTTCTTAGGTATCAGTTCGTGCCACAGATGATCTTTCTTAATAGCCTTTTTGGTTATCTCTCACTTCTCATTTTGATCAAGTGGTGCACTGGTTCTCAAGCTGACCTTTATCATGTGATGATATACATGTTCTTGAGTCCCTTCGACGATCTTGGTGATAATCAGTTATTTTGGGGGCAGGGAGTAATCCAGGCATGTCTCCTAAAAAAATTACTCTAGACATAGAATATGTAGTCCAGCCTTGATATGTTTGTTTTTGTTGCAGGTCATATTGTTGATTGCGGCTCTTGTTGCTGTTCCATGGATGCTTTTCCCAAAACCTTTCATTCTAAAGAAACTTCACTCTGAGGTATTGTCTCAGATATTCATATAGTTGCTTACCTAGATTTAGGGCTGTAAAGGAGTTGACCCGTCCATGATAATGCTCAGCTCGAGTTTGTTTATCGAGCTATTCCTGGTCATGATTTATGTTCAATCAAATATCGAGAATCTAGGGACCAGATGTGGAAACCCTAGGCATTTTCTTAGTCACCCCATTGAACATCTTCATTGTAAATATATCTGGTGCGTACCTTACGGTTTGCAAGAAAGTTAGCTAAGCAGACACATTAATAAGAGTGAAGGTTGTTTGAATAATATTTCTTTTTAGATACATAATGAAAAGAAAATCATCGTAGAATATTGTATTAAATGTACACATGTTAGGGTTATATTATATTTAGTATAATGTAATATTATAAAAAATGTTAGGGTTCAATGATATATTTATACATTTCTTAGGAATTTATTAATTTTTTTATTATAATATGTTATATATTTTTTTACCCCATTAATGTTGGCGGCCTGTTGTGCTACTGCTAATTTATAGTGAATTGCGCCTTCTAATGCAACTTAATCACCGGCAAGGAGAAATAGTACTATCCATGTATATTGTACTTCTGAGAGTCTAACTCACAACTAATTTGTAAAATAAGATCGATCTTTCTGATGGCTTGCATTATTCTACCTGGAAGTGCTAGAGGACCATTCATGTCTCTATTGTGGCTCGAAAGAAAGATACATATTTTGCTTTACTTTTAGTTGTGCTTCTTTCTGATTGTATAAATGCTTGTTGCATTCTGAACTTTAGTTTTTACGTTTTACATTCCAAAAACAGAAGGAATTTGTTTGAAACGTAAATTGGTTTTGTCGAGTATAACTTTTAAATAATTAATCTAGAGATTTCAAGGACGAACCTACGGTGTTCTTCGAACCTCTGAAGGGGATCTTGATTCGGAACCTGATTCTGCACGCCAACACATCGAAGAATTTAACTTTAGTGAGATCTTTGTACACCAAATGATCCACTCTATAGAATTTGTACTTGGTGCTGTTTCTAATACCGCATCATACCTTCGTCTTTGGGCTTTGAGGTATGACTCTCTTTTGCAAACTTTGTTGACGGTTTCTGTGACCCGCAAGTTTGTCATATGACATTTGGTACTGTGTTCACAGCTTGGCTCATTCAGAATTATCTACTGTTTTCTACGAGAAAGTCCTCCTCCTTGCGTGGGGGTAAGTTGTTTTCTAATGCTAATATTGAAGCAAATTCATTTGTTTCTCAGTGTGATTGCCAATAATTGTTTGGATTTATAGAGTTCCGCATGTTCTGGATTAAGTATGGATATTATTTTTGAATTTAAAGATTCAATATTAGTGAGATTTCTAAGATCTGGGTTTGAATGCATGCTGAATGACAAGTGTCTCAAATATCAGTCAGCGCATATTAGTAGGAGATTTTCTTTTGTAATGTTTAAATATTTCTGTGCTATCTCATCTTGCTCACTATTGTTTACTGGTCTTTAATTATGCGAGACGATCCCTTGCTAGTTTTTCAAGTTTATAATTATTCGTTAATATAGATTCGTAGTGACGGCAACTTATGAGTAGGGTGGTGGGGGTGTGCTGCAGTAAACATACCTCTTTCTTGTCTTTTAAAATTTGCAACTGTAAATACTTGCTTACCAAGATTTAGTTACAAGTCAATCAATGGAAAAGTAATATAACTCTTAATTGACTTGATGCTACTCCCTTTCTCCATAAAATGCTCTGTGAGCATGCATAATCTGAATCTGGCACACCACATTCCCTCTATGATTCTAATCCCTTTTAGCATTGTCAAATAATGATTGATGCAGATACGACAACATCTTAATTCGCTTGGTGGGCTTAGCAGTGTTTACATTTGCAACAGCATTCATACTGCTCATGATGGAAACACTTAGTGCTTTTCTTCATGCATTGCGTCTCCACTGGGTGGAATTTCAGAATAAGTTTTATCATGGTGATGGTTATAAGTTCAGACCTTTCTCCTTTGCCGCGCTGACTGATGATGACGAGTAAATACTTAGGATGTATCTATTTTTGAGCTTCTTCAAAGGAAAAAATGGGCCAAAAAGGTTATATCGTGTTAGGTCACCATGAGGCTAGAGTAAGCAGTTTTTGCATCGGCAGGCTCTTTAATTTGGGGAAGGTTATGATATACGCAATCCATACTTCTATAAAGCTGTTTTTGGGATTTGAAATCGTGACTTGGCATTGACCATGGTGTGTTAAGCAGTAAGCATGACAATGATCATTTTCCAGTTCAAACGGGCTGCTCAATTTGATTTATAGATGTAAAGTCATGAGCACTCATTCTGGTTAAGACTAAACAATAGGTTTTATTCTGGTCATGGTAAACGCCGGTCACAGAGATATCTTCTTAGTGTCATTTTACATATTCTGTTTTATTTTTCAAATAGAAATTAAGATTTAGTTGTTGTAAAGAGGGACCTTTGTAGCATGTACCACAAATGTTGGTCTGCGGAATAGTATAATTTACACATGTATAAATCACATGGTGTCTAAATTTTTTGCATCGAAAAGTTTCTTGCAACTTTGTAAAAAAAAAACTGTTTCTAGCCAGCCTGTTTTGAATATGTATTTTGGCATTACAAGTATCATTAAAATGTTAGGTGCTGCGCCAGTCTATAATTCTTCGGCAAGAAATGCAGTCCCCAAAATCATTCTTAAAACCGTGCTCAAATGCTGAGTTGTCGACATATTATTGATTATTTTCTTATAAATTATATGGACTCATCGTGCATAATGAGTTCAACAAATAAAAACATGTCAAAGTGTTATTTGGGAACATTTTTGGAATCATCTTTAAGTATGCAGCATTGCTCTTCTTCACTTTCTTAAAAATTATGGGTGGCTTGTTTAAAAATTAACACTACTTTCCCGATATCACCACCTTAAAAATTGTTGGGGGCTTGTTTAAATATTAAAACTACTTTCCCGCTGATATCGTTTCCTATCTAATCTCTTTTAATATCATATTCATCCTTATTATATCCTATATATAATTTGTGTAATGCAGATAATGTGGTCATGTTATGTGATTTGGTCGTTAGGGTTGAAGATGTCATTTCACAAGTACTATATGTTAAATATAATATACCATAATTAAATCAGATATATTCTTTATATAGAAGTCCCGTACACCAAGCAAAAAGAAACTAGAAAGAAGTTTTCATAATAAAGATTATTCAAATCACTTTTAATATTTTAAACAAATATTTAATATATAAATATAAATAATTAAAACTTTCACTCAAGATATGGTTAATATGGTTAAAATTTGATAATATATCAATAGATTAATAGGGTTATAATACAACAAAAAGAACCACTCAAGATAATAATTAAAAAGAAATTTTCACGATTAAGATGATTTAATTCATTTTTGTTATTTTCAATAAATATTTAATATATAATATAATAAATTAAACCA
>PHNY01001876.1:17238-27637 GCA_003724115.2 Anethum foeniculum
GTCGTACTATGTATATAAATATATACATACGAAAGTTTTAAAGCTATAATCACAAAAGTTTAGAAGCTAGAATTTTTTAGATCTAAAATTTGGATGATTTTTCAATAATTTTTAATATTTTTTGTTGTTATTATGCTTCCTTATGTTCTATACATGTATTTCATATATATCTTAGATTATTATAATTATAAACTATATTGATTAATTTTTTATATGTGCAGATGTTGAATCTTGATATAAATCCGTTGAACGCTTTTATATTACATTACAAGATGTTGAATGTTAAATATTGGTAATGATAAGCTCAGATTGATTAGTTGTTATTTGTAATAGTGCAGAATTCTCGTTATAAATTTGTTGAACCATGTAAGTCACGTTATAAATCCGTTGAATCTTAGTATACACATGTCTTGAATCTCGTATTTTTGTGATGTTATTTACAAACATGTTGAATACTCGATAGAAATCTGTTGAACATATGTATATTGTATGTTGAATATAACTATAATGATCGTTCCGAATTTGATAATTATTATTTGTAAAGTGTTGAACACTTGTTAAATATTTGTTTAACCTTCTAAAATATGATAGATATTGTATTGAACCCACAATATAAATACGCTGCATTTTGTCAATATATTTTGTTTAGGAATATGTAACTCTTAAACCAGTTTTTTAATTATGTTGAACATTTGTAATTTAAAAAACACCCAAACATATGAGTTAACCCATATTGGAAAATAATTTTGAAAATCATGAAAATTTAAAAAAAATGGATATTTATATACCCAAAGATGGGTTATTTAACCCGTTTGGAAAATGATATTAAAAACTAAAATTTTAAAAAAATGAAATTGGTATTTCTATACCCCAATAATGAATTAGTGAACTCGTTTGGGAACGTTTTTCTGTTGAACTGGTAGTATAAATATGTTTAACATACGTATTTGACATAACATCCAAATATATGAGTTAACCTCCATTGAGAAATAATATTAAAAAATTGTAAGAAAATAATATAAAATTGTTGATTCTTATACCCAATGGTGGACTAGTAACCCTAAAGGGAAAAAGATATTCAAAAAATGAAATATTTATTAAACAAAATGGGTATTTATATACCCCAATAATGGATTAGTAAACCTGTCTCGAAATGTGTAAGTGTTGAACAAGTAGTATAAATATGTTGAATATACATATTGTAAACCACGAAACGTGTAATAAAATTAAAAGAATGGATATTTCTATAGGATACCGAACTCTAAATAGAAAATAAGATGCAAAAGGTTAAGTGTTTGTTAAAATAAAAAGTTATTGAACTGGTTAACCTATAAGGTAAATCTGTATTGAACCAGTATTATAATCATGTTGAACTTAAGTATTCTATACCCCCAGAATTTTGCTCTTAAGGGAATATGTGGGTTGAACAGATGGTATAAAAATTTTGAACAATTAAAATTAAATTATTTTTTAAATGAAAATAGTTAAAATTTTGTGAAAAGAACAACTTGTTCTCAATGACACAATAATTAAACAACTCAGTATAGTCATTAAACAAAAATAAATAATAAATACTTGATATATATAACTTGTAAGGTTCAACACATGTCTAATTTAGGTTTAATACATTTCACTTTGAATCGTAATTATGTATCATGTTGAATCTGTCAAAAAAGATTACAAATCTTATTAACCATCTCTCATACATTTTATCAAACACCTTCACTGCACATTTTCCAAGCGTAAACAATATATACTAAATATACAAATTCAGACCATATGATGAAATCTTCAAATCTTTATTTTTTGAATAAATCCATCCTCAAGTTACAACTCATAACAATACAATGTTCAACACATGTCTAACTTAGATTCAACATATTGTCATGTTGAATCGTAATTATGTATCATGTTGAATCTGTCAAAAATTATCACAAATCTAACTGATCATCTCTTGCACATTTTATCAAGAATAATGCTAGGTCCATAAAATTGTATACAAAATTTTTCACAAAATGAATATGTGGCAAACATTAATTGGAATGGGCCCCCTGCATTCACAATTATAATCCAATCAAAATAAAACAACTCATGTGCCACATCATTTTGCAAACTTTTTGTGTACCAAATTTTGTGCATGTAGCACTACTCTTTTATCAAACACTTTCACTACACATTTTCCAAGTCTAAACAATATCTACTAGATATACAGATTCGAGCCATATCATCAACTCATTGAATCTTTATTTTTTAAATAAATCCATCAACATTTACAACTCATAACAATACAAGGTTCAATACATGTCTAACTTAGATTCAACGCATTGTCATGTTGAATCATAATTATGTATCATGTTGAATCTGTCAAAAAATATCATAATTCTAATTAATCATCTCTCACAAATTTTATCAAACACCTTCACTACACGTTTTTCAAGTCTAAAAATAATCTACTGAAGATATAAATTTGAACAATAGCATCAGCTCTTCAAATCCTTATTATTTGAATTATTCATCAACAAGTTACAAGTCATAATAAAGTCAAAAATCTACTAGTACATGATAATCAATCACCACATGATAAAGAATACTCAATTAGTGTCCCGAATAATATTCTTCGCTTAAGATTTGTATGTGATAAAGTGCTTCCATTGTTGTTCTTCTCGTCAAAAATCATCTCATTATATATATGGATACCAATTTCATATATATATTGGTTAGTAGTTGTGAAGATATACTGGAATCTTATATATTGTGTGTATACATACGAAGAACAAAGAAGAAAATGAAGTAAAGGAGGAGGAGTATTAGATATGAAACTTCTCCTGATACGTAGTGGATAAAGATTTGGAAAAAGAAACGCTTTTGGACTTATTTAAAAAAACACCACCGCCTTTTTTAACTAGGTGTGGCCTTATTAAATTAATCTCCATCACCCATTTTTTTAATCAAATGGTCCAGAAAAGTGTTTAGGGTTGCAACTTAAGAAAAGGTTGTATTTGAGTTCCAATGAAATCTTTTTAAGTTACAAACTTACACACTTTTCAGGACAATTGGATATGAAAAAATGAAGGGCTTTGATTAAAAGAATGATATTACATCCATTAAAAAGATGCAGTGGTATTTTTGTAAATAACTTCAACTTTATGTCTCTTTCCAATTTAACTTTTCTATTTTAAGAAAAGTTTTAGATCTCCTTTTATTTTTCTCCTCTCACCTCATTGTTGTTGTTGCTGCATCTCTGCTTCTTCATCTTATTCTTCTTTTTCTTCTACTTCTTTTCATTTTTCTTCTTCTTATTTTTCGTATGTATACACAATTTAAGATTTATAAATACTATTCAATCACTAAATTTATAAATACTAACATTTTTTAGATCTAAAATTTTGGACGATTTTTTTAACATTCTATGTTTTTTTGTCGTTATTATACTTTCTTATATCATGTATAGTTAACCTATTGTGCTCACAAACTATTAAGTGAAGTTTCGAATATTTTAGGTCTTATATGTACAAATTTTGAATTCATGATATAAATTTATTGAACGTTTTTATATTATATTTTGAGATGTTGAATGTTAAATACTGTTAATGATAAATTCAGATCCATCAGTTGTTATTTGTAATAGTGTTGAACCCCTGTTATAAAATCGTTGAACTATGTAAATCACATTCTAAATCTGTTGAATCTTAGTATACACATATGTTGAATCTCATATTTGTAAGATGTTATTTGTAAAATTCTTGAATACTCAATAAAAATTTGTTGAACCATAGTTATATGTATGCCTGTCGAGTGTGATAATAATGATCGTCTCAGATATAATAATGTTATTTGTAAAATATTGAACAATCGTTAAATATCTGTTCAACCCATTAGAAAAATGATAAATATGGTGTTGAATCCACAATATAAATACGTTGAATTTTGTGAAAGTATTTATTTTAAAATTATGTAATTGTTGAACCAGTAGTTAAATTATATTGAACATTCGTATTTTAAACAATACCCAAACATATGCGTTAACCAATATTGGAAAATAATATTTAAAATCTTTTAAAAAAATCAATATTTCTATACCCAAAAGTGGCTATTGAACCCTAAAGAAAAAATGATATCCCAAAAATGAAATATTTAATCAATAAAATTGGGGTTTATATACCCCAATAATGGACTGGTGAACCCGTTTAAAAATGAGTTTGTGTTGAACCATTAGTATAAATGTGTTGAACGTACGTATTTACCCAACTCCAAACATATGAGTTAACCTCTATTGGGAAATAATATGAAAAATCATAAAAAAAATGGTTATTTATATACCCAAAGGTACGCTATTGAACCCTAAAGAGAAAATAATATACAATAAATGAAACTTTTATTAAATAAAATTGGTGTCTTTATACCCCAATAATGGACAGGTAAACCCGTTCGGTTGTACGTGTTGAAAAAGTAATATAAATATGTTGAATAGAACCTCCCAAACGTAATAATTAAATAAAATAGAAAATAAAGAATGGATATTTCTAAATCCAAAAATGGGATATCGAACCCCAAATAAAAAATAAGATGCAAAAAGTTAAGTGTTTGTTAAGGTAAAAAGTTAATGGACTGGTAAACCCGTAAGGTAATTTATGTGTTGAACTAGTACTATAATCATGTTGAACATAAATATTCTATACCCCAGAATTGGCCTAGCAAGGGAATGTGTACTAAATTAAATAGTATAAAAATGTTGGACAATTAGAATTTATGTGTTGAACTAGTATTATAATCGTGTTGAACATAAATATTCTATACCATAGAAGTGAGCTCTGAAGGGAATGTGTGTCGAACATGTAGTATAAAAATGTTGAATAATAAAAAGTAAATGGTATTTTGAATGAAAATATTTAATACTTTTTTGAAAAGAACAACTTGTTTCCGATGACCTAATAATTAAATAACTCAGTATAATCACTAAACAAAAAGATTCAACACATGTATAACTTATATTCAACATATTGTCACGTTGAATCGTACTTATGTATTATATTGAACCTATCAAAAAAAATTTACAAATCTAATATATCATCTCTCACACATTTCATTAAACACCTTTTGTAACAATAATTAGACAAAACTCAGTATAATCACTAAACAAAAAGATTCAACACATGTATAACTTAGATTCAACATATTATCATGTTGAATCGTATTTATGTATTATATTGATTCTGTCAAAAATTATTCGAAAATCTAATTCATCATCTCTCACACATTTCATCAAACACGTTTTTTTTTACATATTTTTCTTGTCTTAAAAATATATAATAAACATGAGGATTTAAACTAGAGCATCAGCTCTTTAAATATATATTCTTTGAATTATCAATCAACAAGTTACAATTTATAATAAAGTCAAAAAAATCAAAACCACATCATACAAAATACTCGGCTAGTATTTCGAAGCATATTCTTTGACTGAGATTTGTATGTAATAAAATGCTTCAATCGTCGTTCTTCTTGTCAAAAATTGTCTCACTATATATAGATATAGATCTCGTATATGTATAAATTAGTAGTTACAACACTTTACTCATATCTTATATATTGTGTATGTGTATACATATGAAAACAAAAGAAAAAAGAAAAAAAAAACAGGGGGGGACGAGCAGGACAAGTGAAAGTAAGATCTAAAACTTTTCCTTCTCCTGATACGTATACAAACTAAGTGAATGAAGACTTTGAAAAAGACAACCTTTTCAACTTATTTATAAAAATACCACCGTCTTTTTTAAACAAATGTTATACAATATATTTAATCTCTACCACCTATTCTTTTCAATTCAACAGTCCAAAAAAGTGTGTAGGATTGTAACTTAAAAAGAGTTGTATTTGATGCCACTCCTATATATCTCTTTGTGTGTGTGTGTGTGTGGGAGAATGTATTTTAATTGTAAGTGGTGGCTGTAGGATGGCCATTAGATTAGATGGATCTAAGGGTTTATATTAATTTCTAGTTTTCATTTTAACCGTTATTTTTTTTACCACTAGCCTATATATATGTGTGTGTCTATATACATATATATCATAAACTCTTAGTTGCAATGAATTACAAAATCATCTAGCAACACCTTCAGCAAAATAAAGCTGGGAAAAAAAGTAAAATTGCTAAAACCTCCAACTTGGCATCACCAACTTTCATTTTTTTTAACCTAAGCTCCTCCAAAGAAGGTAAAATTCCGCAAACACTAGAAGCCCTGACTGGAAATCAGCTCGCAATTCTTTGCACGAAGTTCAAGTTGAAGTCTACAAATCGCCTCGCCACCTTTTCAGGTAAGACTGAGTAGTAGTTTCCAGTGATTGGCTTTGTTATCGTACAACTCTCCCCAACATAAAAATCTTTGTAGTCTTGTCAACCCTGTAGTTTGATATCAGTGGAATGTTGACAAATGAATAGAACTTGTTCTAATACCTTCCTTTCCTTTTTCATGACTTTATATCTAGATCTGTATCATATCCAAGCTGCATAATAGGTGAAAACCAATATCATATTTCATACTTAAAACTAGTGAGAAATCCATACATTGCAACAAATCCAAGTTGGTATCCAAGTTCTTGACCGGCCGCTACACTACTATATACATCTGATCAAAGATAAGGACAATAGATACATTATATAAAGAGCATCTTAAATGCATGCAAGGAAAGCTATTAGCTTTAACTTGTACGGTAATAAAATAAATCTGAAATCCTTTATTGGTTTCTTTTGGAATTGTCTGTTGCTTGAGACTCTACTCCTAATTATTAGATTGACCAAGTTTTCGACAAGAGTTTACGGAAGAAAATCATCACCGCGTATTCGAGAATTACGCTATTTCTAAAAATAGTATACAAGTGTAGCGAGATGAAAGCGAGATGAAGGCAATCAATTTTCCGTTTATTAGAATCGACATGAAGCATCTTACAAAACTAAACCGAAGCAGTGCAATCCCTTATAAGAGGAAGGGGGCGAATAGAAAGGTTGTAAAAGAGTAAGGGCATTCAGGTAATAGAAAAAAATAATTTACCTTGGAAGCTTACAAGGATACCAAAATGAGGAAGGAGGAAATTTTAAAAAATGCCAAAGAAGTTTGCACCAACCAACTGGGCTAGCAACTCTGTCTATAGAGTTCCGAGTATGACTATAATTTAAAGTTTGAGCATCATTTGGTGTCTGCTGTGCTCTTGAACTCTATCTGCTTCTTTATCTCTTCATGTATCTAAATCTTTTTTTCAAGGATATAATCGCATACTGTTTCATAGCTTCACTGAGTGTAATCACTCTAGCGGAAATGTATCTAAATGTATTATGGAATAAAATTTAGAAGATGCCAAATTAGCCAAAGAAAATTTATTTTATCTTATTTAATTGTATATAAAAAAATTTAGGTGTTACCAAATTTAAAGTACTCGCCATAAAAATGCATTTACAAATTTCTCAAATTCACCAGATACTTAAAAATAAAAAATAAATTGCTAGTACTTAAACGTCTTAGGTAGATGATAAGTCGATATTTATTATTAGTTTATCCCTATATTTTAAGTTATTTTGCAGAGAATTGGAGTTTTATTTAATGTGCTTTAATCCTATATTATAATATCCGAGTCTACTGTGGTTAACCAATCAAAAATTAGGAATTATTTTAGAACCAATCACAATTCATGAATTAAATTCTGACCAATCATAACAAGATTAAAACTTCCCTTATCCTTATTTATAATAATTAGTTAACCACACCATTGAGTTAACCAATCACGTATTTTTCCATTCAGTTTTAACAAATGAGAGACCATGTCTAAAAAATAAACCAATCAAATTATAAATCTCCTATTTCTTTCCTTATAATATCTGAGTCCAATTAGGTATGCAGTTAACCAATTAGAAAATTTAAAATAATTTTAGACTAATAAAAGAGAACTCCTAAATTTTAGATCAATCATATTACATTAAAAGTTTACTTACTTATAATTCTCATCCAATTACACTAACAATAATTAGTTAATAATTCTAACTAAAAAATAGTAGTTATTTAAATTTAACATATTCATATATTATTACGTAATAGCTTATAACCGATACACAGATTTTCTTAAATATTATATAATTTTTTAATTTAATTTAAACTGAAATAGATTATATGTATTATTTCGAAAAGTAGAAATTTTTTTATTTAAAATAGAAGATGTAATTGGTTTTTGCTGAAAAAGTGAATTGGTTAGTTCTTAAAAATTGTAATATTTTATTTTATTTTATTAAGTTGAACTGACCGTGATATTTTGGGAAAAAGAATTTAAAATATGAAAGGTAATAAGTTTTAGCTCAAAAAGTTAATTGGTTAGTTATATTAGTGATTATAATATTTTATTTTATTAAATTGAACAGCCCGTGATATTTTTGGAAAATGAGGTGTTTTTGGTGAAAAATATAAAAAAGGTAACTTATATTAGTTGAAAAGGATGATTTGTTTATATACACGAATTTCATATTATATTAAAATTTTCATTACTTATCATTCTCATCCAGTTACATTAACCACAATTAATTAATAATTCTAATCTAAATATAGTAGTTATTTAATATAAGATATTCATATATTATTATATATTTTCATAGAGAAAAACGGATATGAGATTCATCTTACCTAGACAATTTAGACAATTGGTTAGGTGAGTTTAAATGATAAAAAATGGTGTGTTTTACTTCTTTTGCCTAATCTTCAATTTAGTGATGATTTAAAAATTATTAACCAACTAAAGTTATCCAAAAATTAAAGATAAAAGACATTACAAATTTTACATCAAGTATTCAATTATATTTAGAATCAATGGGAGATTAGACCTAAAAAATAGACCAATCAAATCAAAAATCTCTTATTTTCATACATAACATTCTTTTTTATACTATGTGTATGAAGTTAACCAATATTAAAATTTTGAATTATTTTAGACCAATAAAAAAGAACTCCTAGACCAATAACATTATATAAAAAATTTCTTATTTATTATTCTCATCTAATTATGCTAACTATAGTTAGTTAATAATTCTATTTTAAATATAGTGGTTATTTAATTTAATTCATATAGTACATATTTTTATATGCCAAAAATTACTTATTATTTTTATTAAAATAATTATCGAGTTCATTTGATTTTATTTTATCAACCAATATGAAAATTTGAAATATTTTAGACCAATAAAAGAGAACTCCTAATTTTTAGACCAATCACATTATATTAAAAACTTTCTTATTTATCATTCTCATCTAATTATACTAATCATAGTTAGTTAATAATTCTAATTTAAATATAATGTTCATTTAATTTAACATATGCATAGAGTACTATTAGGTGTCAAATATACTGTCAAATATACTGTAGAGGGGGAGAATAAAGTATTTAACAATCAAATCGAAATAACAAGTAAATGATAAATAACTTTTGTATTAATGAATAAAAACTGGTACGAGATACAAGTACTCTCTCAAAGAATGTAAATAAATCCTTGAGAGCCGCTAGGTTACACAAATGATTAAACAATAATAAACACATATGCTACACACTACACTATCAATTACAAAGATATGATACATAAAATAAATCAATGAGAATGTATCATGTAATTGACAGCTTCTAATTTCTTGAATCATGAACCGACAAATCTCTGCAAATCTTTATCCCTTATGGTAGAATTAATCATCTTTTGATTTGTAGCTTGATCAGACTCTGACAGTCAAAAGTTCATGACCAAATACTGATGACAAACACTGATGATGTCATCTTCTATCAGACTCTGATGGATGATAAATACTGATGATCCTCCATAGATAACTTCTTATGGATAAATGTTTGGTCGAAAACACGCAAGCGCACGTGATCAACTTGAAGTATACGAATAAGTACGCTTCGTTCCCACAGAAACCGGTTTTTAGTTATTTATGCACTTATGCAACAATGTTTGATCTTTATTCACTGCTAAGACAAATATCAAATTGGTGGGTTGTTTTCTAATTCTTACAGCTAGCAATATAATTAAAACTAAAATTAAACTGAGAGACTTGAATTGATTTACTTATAAAAATGAGAACATGGAGCTTTAACTTCATTTCCTACTTTCTTCAGAGTCATGCCTTTTAACAAACAGGTGATGTTGATAACTAACCAGATAGATATCGAATGGACACCTATTATGCTTAGACCCTATATGTCTATAGGATTTAAAAACATAACGGTTTAAGATCAAGTTATCCATATTGATTGCATAGGGTAGCGCAAGATGGTTAAAATCACACCACAAATCATGTATGTAATTAATCATGATCCTATGCTAGCATGGCCAGTTCTAAACCCTTGTATCCACTGTCGCTTCAACAAGAATTAA
>PHNY01001895.1:11328-36759 GCA_003724115.2 Anethum foeniculum
AAAAATTAGTATATTTTTAATTTTTGATTAATATAGTTGTATCTTATCTTAATTAATAATTAATACATTCTCGGTTTTAAGTAAATAGACTCCTAATATGTAACTTCACTATTAACAGGGGTTTTGCTCTTAATAATAAATTATTGTTATTATTATTATTATTATTATTATTAATTAAATTATTTTGATAATAAGTGACTTATAGGGGCGTCTTTTTTTAATAAAAAGTATAGGCATATCATTAATAGGTTCCTTCTTTTGGTAATAATAATTATTATTAGTATTATATTGATTAAATTAATTTTGTATATTCAGTGACATACCGCACATATCATACCGTTTAAAGGGAATTTTTACTTCTAATAAAGAGTAAAAGTTAGTTAAGTTAATTAATGATTATAATAAATTTATTGTTATTATTATTATATTAATTATTTTATTTAATATATTTAGTAGTATACCGCCATATACATGACATACATACTAGAGGGGTTTCTACTTTTAATAAAGAATATAGATTTATAAACTTATCACTTATTAGCTACGTATTTTGGTTTCGTAACGTAGAAGGAGTATTAATTATAGTGTATAATATTCATATACTGTCATGTACATATAAAATTCGTATACAAGGAGTGATATTTTTTGTTTGTGTAGATACAGGTGCATAAAGTCATGCATAGTGAGAGAGAAAGGGAGGTGAATCCCCTGTAGTAAATGGTAGAAAAGAAAAAATAAAGCCTTATGATGGAACCTGATGCCTCTTTTGATGTGTGAGTGAGTGGTCTTGCTCTCTTCTCATCTCTCTCTCTCATCTCTCTCTACATTTTCTTATTTCATCTTTTTTGCTTCTCATCTCTATTCTCTACTATTATTATAAACTTCACCTAAATTATCAAACATTTATCTCTCTCCTTAACCTCCCATTTTCTCTCCCAGATCAAAAAACCAACTTCTTCAGAATCGACAAGGTTCGTTTCAAGAACCATTCAGTTTAGCTGCTTTTTTCCCTTATATATTTTTATTTTGAATATATTTTGTTTCTTATTTCTGGTAGTCTCGAATTTTCTTGTAAAATCCTTATTTTAGCTTGGGATCATGGTCTAGATTTGTGCTTAGCTTCTTTGTGTTAATCTTTGATCGATCTTATGTTTTAGTTGTATTAAAGATTGAAGCTTTGGTTGGTCAATCTATGTTCTTTTTTCCTTTTTTTCTTGAAAAAAAAAAAAAATCTTCTTCTACAGTAGTTGAGCTTGTTGTTGCTTTAGTTTTCTTAGATTTAGTTTGTTAAGGCCAAAAATGCTTAGTTGGGTTTCGATCTATTGGTTTTTGATTCATTTGATCAAAGTTTTCTTGGGACTTGCCCACATAAAATAACACTTCCACAAGTTTGAAACATAGTCTTATCTTTGCTTCAAGCTTTAAATCTTTTCCATATATATGTTCTTTACTTGCTAAATCAACCACGATGATTCAGATTATAGCATAGGATTTTGCTTCTAATATACTCTCTTGTATATACACACACTTGCCACATAAAATAACAATTCTAGACTAGTCTAGACCATTCTTTTCTGTGCATCTACTAGACTATATGTTGTCATGTTTTATTGTTGATTAAGATCTTCATGTTCTTGGTTCTTGCAGGCTGCTAATGATGTTGGTTAGGTAAAGAAAGTGAAAAAGAAGACAAAGACATCATCTTGAAATTAAGCAAGTGGGCTGGGTTTAGTTTAAAATAAATAGATCTTAGTACTGTTTAAGTGGTGCTGGCTACTGTTATGCTGAAGGTTAAGTATATTAGTAAGATAATTAGGGTGAGTTGTAGCTGTGGAGATAAAAAGAAGAGTACAACAAAGGAGAATCTTATCAGCAGATGTTATCAGTTGAAAACCCCCCATCAGATTCCCATTTGAAAACTGATGATGATGATGATGAAAACATCAAGACTTCTTGTTCAAATATAGGAGCAGTAGATCTGTTAAACTCTGACTTTGATGTTAGTCACAACAATTTCTCCATAAGGTATATTTTTTCCAATACAGCTTTTAAATGCTTCTTCTACTTTTACTTATATTTTGTAGAGTTTTTTGTTTGGTCAAGTCCATGGTGATAATTCTTGGATCTACTCCTTCATTATTGTAGCTTGGTTGAAGCCTAATTTCTCACCCACTTCCTCGTTAATTTTGTTTTTATGAATTAGTCAAATTTGGTTTTCTAATGGTCATGGTCTAGTTTTATCTTTCTTTCTTGATTACCTGGGAGTTCATGTCACTTTGTTATGAGATGCATCAAAGAGCTCTTTCTGCGTTTTGCTAATGATCTTTAATTTTCTTTGCCGGGATATGTGATTATTCCTTTTCTTTTGGTATTTGTTGTGCTTTTCTAGGAACTGTATTTTTTTTTACCATGGTCTATGTTTTCTTAATACTGTTTGCATACGGTAATGGACACATCTTGAGTTTAGCATCAGTTCAACTGTGTCTTCGATTTATTTAGTTTAAACAACACAAGTAATACCTTTTAAGTTTGATGTTATAACTTGTTTCATCTCAAACTTTTGAAATTTTGTTGTTTCTCCTGCAGAGATTATGTTTACAGTACTCGGAGCAAGGATATTGCAACCAACTGGCCATTCTCAGAGAAGAACTTGCAACAATGTCGAAAGCTTGGTGTGACAAATTTTTTGCCACCTTTTCAGAGTGTTGATTCAGTGAAATCTATGTCTGTGAAGAAATGCGTTGCTTATGATATTTTGGCAGATCAAGCAAATGAAAGCAACCCCGAGGGAAAGACTACAAGTCAATTTGGTCCAGATGAACTGGTCTCTGTTAATGGTGCTATATGTAATCAGAAACTAATCTTGGATAATCCGCTTATCACTTCAAGTGTGTCTGACCAAGGAGAAAAAGAAGTTCCATCTGAAGTTGAACAAACTCATTCTGTAAAAGATTCAGAAGCTGCAATTTTGTTAGAAAACTCAACCAAACAAGTTGAAGCAGAGATTCTCCCAGTAGCTTGCAAGACTGACAAAATAAGCAAAGCGGAACCTCTAATTAAGAAGTCGAGACTGATGGTGAAGTTGGGAACTTTAGCTGGCCCTAGCACGAAAGAAGATAACGGGACCAACAACTTCATAGTTTCCGAAATAATGGCTTCCAAGGTATGCCCAGTTTGCAAAACTTTCTCATCCTCTTCAAACACCACCTTGAATGCACACATCGACCAATGCCTTTCTGGGGAATCAACTATTAAGTGGACAGAAGAACCTAAGGTGATTAAGCATAGAATAAAACCAAGGAAGATGAGATTGATGAGGGATATCTATGCAACTGCTCTACATTGTACTCTGGAAGATCTTGATAGAAGAAATGGGACAAACTGGGCAAGCAACTCCACTCCACCTGATCAATCAAATGAATTGTGTGTTGAAGATAAGCTGGAAAGATTGCCATCTGCTGGTATTGAGGAGATTGGTCATAAGGAAGGTGAAGTCTATATAGATACTGATGGTACAAAAGTTCGGATATTATCAAAGTTCAGCAAGGCAGCAAATATACAAGAGAATTGTAGAGCTCAAAATATTCATAAAAGTAATAAATTTATTACAGAAAAGAAGAAGAAAAAACATCAAAAAGTCGTCAAACTCGTTACTCATGGCAAGCCATACTCTTCCAAGCCACATCATAGTTTTGAGGTATATAAATTCTTCGATATTTCTTTTTAATATTAGTGATGAGCTGTTTTACCTTACTACTTTCTTGCTCTTGCTTAATCTGATTGCATGGTTCAGTTTTAGCTACGTGTTCGGTAAGTTGCTATGTATATCCTACAAATTATGAAAGTGTTTAGCACTAGGTTTATATCACTACCATCATCATTATATACCTGTTTGTTTGCTTGTGATTCTTGGTAGTCATTGACATATATTAGCAGATTGGAAAATGTTATTGCCCTTTAAATCTGGAGGTTATAATAACTTACAAGGCATTCCCTTAATGTCTATCTCATGACATGAATCAACCTTTTGTTCACTTAATTTTTGTGGCTGAAACGTCCATCTTACAATTATTAATTACAGACTTGTAGAAATTTTACTGTGGGACTAAGTGGTGAGGAGGAGGTAGAACTAGGACAGTGCTCAAAAGCTCAGGAGCAAATTAAGCTTGATGATTCAGGAATCATACGGCGATGGGTAGGATCCAAGCGAACTGGTCTCAAAAAGAAAGCCCTTCTTGAAGATAAACACCAGTATCTTGGACAGTCTTCGGCCAAGTCATATGCTGACAGCAAGTGCCTTCTAAATAAACAACAGTCATTCAAAAATCTCGTTTCTCCTCAAACCAGAAAAGAGATGGAAACTTCAAAAGATGAGGCTGGTTTTAAATTATGTAGGGAGCAACCACCACTTGGGAAAAAAAGAGAGTTCCCATGGAGCTCTGAAGGTGTAGGCTATAGGAAGAGGTCTATGATATCACCGAAGCATAAAAAGCTGAGAAAAGAAGGCACCTCTGTGCATGATAGTTGCAATAATAGTCCGAACCATACATCAGCTAGAGCAACTTCTTTTAGCAACAAGGCAGCACCAACCAAAACTTCTGATGCGTTCGTTGTCACCTCAAAGACATCGCGTACTCATCAGGAATTCTCATCAAAAGCTATGATATCTGCTTCTACAAGGACTAAACTGACAAACCAAGTGGTTGTCCCCAAACTCCGATCTCATATCAAGGGAAAAAGTTCAGTGTCTACAAGGTCCCATTTCAATAGCCAACTGGAAATAAATAACAAATTTGCATGGAAGTCATCTCAAAATGATGATGATCAGCAACTTGACTCGTGGGAGGATTGTACTAATGAACGATCTAAAATGGAAGAGAACATGGGTAAGATGGCCTGTAGACAGACCAAAGTTTTAAAGGATAGGGGCTCTATCAATTTCTCCAGAAAGGAGGAAACTGCTGAGGGTTTGAAGAATTCAACAAATGAACCTTGTAATTATGGTCATGGTGTAGGTGTAATGAAGGAATTCTCCCCAGTAAACATTCGCAGTGCTTTAGAAGATTCGGAAGACTCGTTTGATGATGAAGAATCTGAAAGTGAAGAAGATCTAGCTTTCGGGGAAGATGTTGCTATTGAACCATCATCCATAGTAGCCAATGGGGGTTTTATAAGCTGCAGTGATTCTTTAGTTTCAGAGTTCCCCCAGCTGCCTAGCTCTCCTGAGAAAAGCAAGTCTGAACAATGTGCTGAGGTAGATCAGTGGGATTCATGTGGACATCCAGCTAGCTCAAGGGATCAAAGTCTGAGTGATGAACAATTGTTTTCTACAGATGCAGTGGGCAATGTTATGACTGGAGAATTCACTTACTTCTCCAAGGTTGATCCTATACCTATTCCTGGGCCACCTGGTTCCTATTTGCCGAGTCTGGGGCACATGGGGTCTGATGATCTTCAAGGAAACTTGTTAAATACTTCACAAGTTCAATCTACTGAAGATCAACATGACTTTGTTGATATGGATAAGTCTGATTCTCCCAAGTCTGCAGTTTCAGATATTTCTAATCCTACATTGGCAATGTCCAAGTCAAAATCTTTAAAAAATTTCTCAGTGGACTCCCTTTCTGCTCAAGACAAGATTCAGAGAGGATTTTTAGGTGCTGCTCAAGTTTCGCAAGAAGCAAATCTAGGTCCTGAACATTTGAACCTAGTCACGTCAAGAATCAATGTAATGTCCTTCCCTGAAAAGGCACCAGTAAGTTCAAAATTTGAACAGTTGTGCTGTTGCTCCAGGGAGGAGGGAACCCAAGGTGTTGCCCTTAATCTTCAGGAGTCGCAACTGCTAAGGCAGCAGACAATGCGGTTGGATTCATTTCCTAAAATGCAAATTGATAATGATTGTAGTGAAAGGCTTGGCAATTCAAACTCGAGATCTGGAGCATTCTATTATCGCAACCATCCGAATTCAGGACCTGGAAAGGTGGTTTATCCTACAAGAAAATTTGCCTCGGAATATATTGACAAGAGTGTTTCGGCGGAGCGCGAGGTTAAATTTTCAGCTCTTAGGGATTTTGATTCAGCTAATCCATCAGCTCCAAATCCTGTTCTTAGGCTGATGGGGAAGAACTTGATGGTGGTCAACAATGATGAAGTTCCATTGCTGCAACATAGGCAGCACCAGTCAAGTTCTAGTAATGCCCAGCCACATTTGCAGTGCGGGACAGTTTCTGATGTTTATCCACGCGGTATACCTAACAAGGACTATCATTCATGTCTTCAGGTCGTTGCTCAAAGTCCTATTGCCTTTAGCCAGGACCAACGGCAAGATGCATTTGGAGAAAAATTTGATGCAAAGTTGGCAAGGAACTTTGAAGGAAATGTTGATGTAGAAACACCACAATTACCATATCATCCATCAGGAGTGAATTTTCCCAGCATGTATGTGGCTGGTGCTTTCAAATCTTCACTGGGGCAACATGACTACAAAGTTGGAATGAACACATTAGCCGAAGAACGACCTGGAAACAGACTGAACAATCCACTGGCATATGGTTTACAGAAAGATGTTGCAACTTCTGGGGTCAAACTCTGGAATGTGGGTTCCACCTCCAGTAGGGAGATCATTATCGTTGATGACCCAACCAACAATGAAGCTGACTTTTCCACTGGTACAATGTGCCATGATGGCTTGGGGAGAATCGGGGTAACTTTGCCCAGGAATGCAACGAATTCAATCTCAGGGGACTCCAAGTTCAGTTCAAGGTTTACAACTTCATATAACAGTAACCCATCGGAAGGCACAGGTTCTTTTTATAGCGGGCAACCCATGATGCACAACACAAGCTTCCAGATGCCAGCTTCTGAGGGAGTTCATGCGAGTCCAGTGATGTGGAGTTGCAACTCAGAAGGTTTGAGCTTCTTGCGTCCAAGTTCTTTAAGTTCATCATCAAGCTCTGCTAGTCACCTGAGACAAAAAATATACTACTCTCCCAGCTTATCATGAATGACAAGTTTCAATTTCTAATGGAATGTGAATTGCAGATTGGACAGGTCACTCAGTCACTGGTAGCTCTTATAATACTTAAAATTTACAATTTCCAGTGATGAAAGCCAACTGCGAAGAAGTAGCGGATGAAGTCTTGATCTGGGTCTCATTTAATATATTGGGTTTGAGTTTAATAAAAATATCTAAATATACTGGACGTTGAGGTAGATTAATTAAGACAGCAGTTTTCCATAGGTTTTCTGTAAGCAAGCAAAAACGTTATATGCTTCCTACAGACTGTTTGTACAAGTGATCTTACAGTAATAACTTAATTATCTTCTCTATTTAATTTGTTGCGATGTGTGTGTGTATTTATATATATGCTTTGTTATTTTATGTTAATTTTGTAAGTTGGTTTGATTCTATATACTTCCGAATGAAGTTCATCCCGTAATGATACACACAAGCTTAACATGCATGATGCATATATGAATGAGCCAAGCTGATGTTAACTTAAGATTAAACAATGTACTCCCTCTGTCCCACATCCCATTATGTGTTTGAAACGGAGTGTTCGGCACGAATTCTTATATAATAAATTATTTTAAAAAAAAAAATTTTGATTAAACTTTTATTCAAAAAAAATAATAATAAAATTAAGTTATAGAACTATGATAGATAAGAGCTTTAAAATGCGTGTCGAACCCTTTATTTCAAATGTTAAAAACCTATTAAGACGGAGGGAGTAAGATCAAATAAATGTTATAATATTATAAGATGCAGCCTGGTCCACTAACACCTTAGACTATTCCAGCTTAATTTTGATTTAAGGCGTTTATAATTTTGTATATTTAATTATTTTTAATATAGAAGTACAAGTAATCCAATAATTATAGATGCATATTGCATAGTGTTACGCCCAAATATAGACATGGTCTCCAAATATACCAATTACGAGAATTATTAATGATATTGAGCTCGAAAAAAAAGGTCCATAAATACGGTATATATTGATCAGGATCTTGTACCTCTATATTGACGACCTCGTTGGATGACACATGGCAATATATAAAGAAGAGGAGTCATGTCCACCTCTTATCAGGAGGGCAGTCATGTCGACATCTCAACAGGAGGGGAGTCTTGTTCACCTCTCAACAGGAGGGGAGTCTTGTCCACCTCTCCAACAGAAAGGAGTCTCATCCTCATATTAACAGGAGGGGTGACATGTCCCCATATCATAGAAGAGGAGTCCTTTCCTCATACTTTAAATAGTAGTTCTCTGATCGTACTTTAAAGATGAGTCATCTCCTCCACTTTAAAAATGCTTGAAGAGATAGGTGGGAGTACAAGCTCGCATATTAGTTGGGCAGAAGATATAACTACAACAATTTATGAATACATGACCCTATGAGGTCACATCATAGAGTCCCTGCGAGACTGTATTACGCTTCGAAGGGCATCTTCAAGGTCAGCACTACATATATATTTCTAAGATAACATCAGATAAAGACAATCTTTATTACAAGGAAATGACTGAAGACTGGTGGCCCTGGCTCATCTGGGGGGTCACCTCATTATCAACTTATATTATATTCTCTATTGACTTGAAGACCCGTAACCAGGCCTCAAGGGGTATCATAGTAGGAAGGATCATTATGCATGGACAGATTATCAGCAATCCCACGTGCTTTCTAGAAGGCCATATCTCATTACCAGACTCCAAGAGGTTGCATGCGAGGCCTCCAGGTGTTCTTGTGCCTCATCAACGAGATATTTTTGCATAACTCCATGACAACCAATTATAATCAACGGGCTTGGCCCTTAGATAGTGTATTTTGGTTTGACACTGCTTCACACCCAAAAAGAAGGGAGGGCTTTCTATGGAGGTCCACCAACGTCCAACGGACTTGGGCACTAATGGACCAGACCAAACCCTAGCCCATATGAGTAACTTATCCTCCAGAAACTACGTGTAGCTTGAACCCCTATAAAAGGGTACGTAAGCCTCTTGTTTGTTTACGGATGATTGGTAATTTGTAAAAGTAGAGAATAAACATTTTTTCTCTGGCATTCTACGAATCATCAAACAAGATCGGCTACAACATTAATCAATTTCCATCCCGTGTTCTTCGCGTTCTTTATAAAAACAACTTTAAATTTACATATTTTGTTCCGTGATTCCAGTAACCTCGAATTCTCGTTGTTACGAATTTCTCCCAACAACACATATAATTCTATTGTTATTATTAAATCTTAATGAATTTAATTTTTATATGAAATGCAAGACAGATTTTTAGATTTTTTTAAGTAAATTATTTTCACAAATCATAATTTAATTTCACGAATTTGTATAATATGTCCCAAATTAATCGTTTAGTTCGTTAATATACCCCTCTTTATTTGATAATTATAAACATATTTTATGATTAATTTTTAATTCATATATAACATATATAAATATAATTAACTTATTAATGTCTACTAAATATTACTAGAATATTCATCGTACAATACATAAAATAGATATAGTTTTTAAAGATCACTTAAAATCACCTGCCAACTAATGTTACGTGTGTGAATTGGTAGATGGCTCATGGCTGGATTCGTTTTAACTTTTAATTTTAGTGCTTTTGAATGATAATTCTACTTTTTATTGAATATTTCTTCGGCCTGTAAAGCAGGTACCTCCTGGTTTTTCCTATTAACTGTTTTTTGTATTAACGTGTAGATCTTAATTGGTTGACCTAAAACCTATCCATTCTTACTGATGTGAACAAAAATAAATACAATATGAAAAGTTATATATGTCATTTAAAAAATATAGAATAGTAAATTAATTATGAATAATTTAAAATAATTAATTTTTTGAATATGAGATATATTTAAAAATATAATTATAATATGATAAGTTTTTAAAATAGAATATATTACTGTTATAATGAACACTTTAATTTATCAATCATTCTATATTGTGTAGTCTTTGTCATTTCACATGCTCTCCATCCAAATCCTATATCAAGTAATTCAATTACGAGAAATCCTCGTATTTCAAAACATTTCTATTAAAGTCCCCGAATACACGGCTATGATTGATGATTCTAAAAAAGTAGTGGATCCCTTTCGTCATGTATGATTTGAAAATCTGAATATTCTGGAGTGGTTTGGTTCGAGATGGGGAAGTGGGTTAAAGTGATATATTTTAAATTATAAAATATTTTTTAAAATATTTTTAAATTATAAATTTTAATTAATTTAAAATATTTATTTAAATGTTATCTGAATATATTTTACTTGATTGATTTATTTTAGTATTAAATATTTATATTTAATTATTTAAATAGAGATGAAATGATAAAAATAAATTTTATTTCCCCTGCCCTCCCGGTACGAGGGGTCATTTAGTTGGGGGTTTAAAAATAAGGCATGAGTTTCATTCATTCTAACATCGTACATATGATGTATAGTTGAGAAAATTAGTTTTTCATACCCAAAAAGGTACATGAGTATGAGAATCAACCTTTTTTTATATCCTTTCATCTCTATTTAAGTAATTAAATATAAATGTTTAATAAAAAAATGAATCAATGAACCAAAAGTATATTAAAATAATATTTAAATAAATATTTTAAGTTAATATGAATTTATGATAAAAAATATTTTAGTTGAACATATTCATTTGAGCACTCAACCAAACATACCATATCAAAAATGATATTTCAATCTTATACCACTTTAACCTCATTCCTAATTTCTACCATACCGCTTCTCAAACCACGACTTCTTGGAGATTTTAGGAATGAATTTAGAGAAATAATTTTTCCATGTTGGAATGAGCTAAATCCATATCTCACTAGAACACTCCAATTAAACAATCCCTTTGAAATTTTGTTGGTGTCATTTCTATTTAATAATATATAATTTTGATCCAAACAAACTTAAATTTACATTAGTTTTAAAAAAAAATATTAATAGATATAGCCATGTAGATGAAAAGAATATAAAAAATATTTAGTATATTAAATTACGTAGAAATTGCTACGGTGAATGGTACAATTTATGATAAATATATAAAATATGAGTTTTTATATACCTGATGCACATTGTATAATTTAATTTGGTAATATTTTATGTACTTACTTGTGAGTTATATGACTTTAACTAGCTCACAATTTTCAATTTGTTTCGCTTTATATTTTCATTAAGTAATACTATCATTACACATAAAATAAATGGAGAAATTGACGTACTTATCAGCTCTCGCACAAACATAATTTTATTTGGTTTTGCTAAATCACAAGAACAAATTCGAGATCATCTCAGGAACTAGTTGGATATTTTCAACGAATCAGAAGACTTCAAAATTGGGGTAGATAGATATTCATATTCTTACTGGTACATAAACAAAACTTGAAAGTTGAAACAGATACTATAAAGTCAGCAATCTGGGTTGGGTTGGGTCAAACAAAAGTCAACGCAAAATGCAATCTCCCCGAAGCCCAACAGACTCCGTGTACACCCCCCTCCCCGTCTCTTTCTCCGCCGCCATTTCCCGATCATTCCACAACTTCTCCACCTTCATTTCCCGTCACCGCCCCTGGCCGGAATTCCTCTCCTCCTCCGGCGAATTCAACCGTCCCGATTCCCTCCCCGTCTTCACCTCACGCCTCCGTCTCAACTCCAAGTACTTCGGCATCAACTACGCCATGATCATCACTCTCTGCGCCGCTGTTGCGCTTCTCGGCGCGCCGTTATCGTTGATCATGATCGCTTTTGTTTGGTTGATGTGGATACTGCTTTGGTTTTGTAGAGAGGATCAGATTGTGATTGCAGGGAGTTATGTGAGTGATCAGGCTGTGGTGGTAGGGTTAGGGTTAGTTAGTGTGATGGTTGTTTGGTTTACGGGAGTTTTGAATACTTTGTTGGTTGGGATTAGTGTTGGGATTCTGGTTTCGGCTGTACATTGTGTGTTTAGGAATCCTGAGGGCTTGTTTCTTGATGAGAATGATGCGGCTCATTCCGGGTTGATCGGGTCTCCCAATGTTTTTAGAGTTTAATACGTGTACGTTTTGTTTGAACAAGTGTATTTAAATTGTTTCTTTTGGTATTTTCAACTTCAAAATTTTATATATAGTTTGTTCTGGTTATGTAATGTTTGGCCCAGTTTTGTTAAATTGTTTGTTTTGAATTTTTATTTTCTTTTCTTAAGGTTTTTTTTTTTTTGAACTTTTGATGATATTCATTCTACTTTGTTGTGATTATAAAGATTGTAATATTTTTAATTTTAATTTTGAATTCAGAAATTTATATGTAGTTTGTACTTTGTATGGCCTTGCTGACAAGTTTTTTGGCTATTGTAGGGCCAAGATTTGAATAATTGAATTTACCCAGGTGAAGAGTTGTCCTTTTCTTTAAAACAGGCCAAATGATGTAGGCAGTAGGTACCGTATAACAAATAGGTTACACCAATTGTGGATTTTTCTTTTCTGTTTTAATGCTTGATTTTTAGGTATTGTCAAAGCAGCTAATCTAAAATTGCTCAAGTAAATAGTTATCATCAAGGATGAGCTCTAAAACGAACTAGAGGATGCGTCACAATTCTTAAATTTTAATTACCGACTACTAAACTACTGAAAGATTTCCTGGTATTTTGATACTTGGGTTGTTGAATGTATCTGCTCTAATGTTCTGTATGTTTGTTCAACTATTGTGCTATATACATTTTGAATCAAGTTTCAGCAATGGAACGTGAGGCTCGAGGAAGGGCTCAATATCGTACCTTACATATGATTCTTTTTTTTTCTAAAGCCTTGCATTTGAATTGTTCGTGTGCACGATTTTGCTGATTTGAAATAAAGATATGTAGCAAAGCTTATATTTCTATGATTATATCCGGATATAAATCATAATCTTAGTTCTGTTTTCTGTACAGGGATAGGTCCAACATAAAAGCATGCTTTGTGTTCATCCTTTGATTTCATGTCTGTGGTCCATATTAATATTTATTTTGATAAATAATATAAGTTTTCAAGCCTACTTTCGGAGTAGCTTGCTAGCCGAGTTTTATTGTGTTCAAACTCGGCTCATTATAAACCGAGTCTTCAAACTGTGGTCAAGTCTGGCCCGTTTTATAAATTAACCAAGCTTGAGAGCTCAAGAGTAACGCTGGTCCACTTCTAAGCAGCTCGGAGCGTTTACGGGCCTGATGATGACTTGATTACAGTCAAGTTGAGAAAAGTAGAAAACTGAGCCTGCCAACAATCAAGATTAATTGTTCTGAAGTTGAGAATATTCAAATACATTATATCTTACTCCTCATTCTTACTAATTTAGCCAATGTTTCTTGGGCAGCTAATGTTTGAGCATGGCTATGTCCCAGCATCACCGTCCTGATACTAATGCATGTTCTGCATAGCTCTTCTCCACTATCAAAATATCCACCTCTCAGCAGCAACTTGGCTCTGGTTTCAAGAAGTGTAGCCTTCAACAGTGTCACGTCTTGCCATACATATTCGTCTATCCTCTGATTTGACTGCAGTTTCTTTTTCCAGCAAAAAGATCCGTGGCACCAGTCCTGTATCTGAGAAACAAAGGATTTCTCTACTTCTTCTAGGACATTTGTGCAGACTTTGAGAAGCTCTAATGCTGAGTTGCACCTTGAGAAGGTTGTGAATGCTCGAATTGCTAAGGGGAGAGCCGTTCTTTTTATGTAGAGAACCATATCTACTGCCTTTAGTTGAACTAGTGGAGGTTCGGATTTGAATCCAAAAACAAGAAAAGCTGAGGCCCAAAGGTGGTCTGAATATAAAAACGGGTTTCCTGTCTTTCTTATGCCTTGAATTGTTGCCTTGGCGGCCTGTATTCCACCTTTTCTCCTTGCAAATATCTGGGTAATTGGATGAAATTGGATCCAACATCCAGGTTGTCTGTTTGCTTTCCGTGCCAACCCTAGTTTAACCAACACTGAGGCTGAATCCTCTTCATTTTTCCATGTTTGTGTTGCTAAACAACCAGAACAACAAAGTGCGAGGCTCACACATTTAGTCCACTTCCTGAGCCTGTTAATAGAAGAAGCCGGTAAGATCTTAGCTGCAGTTGCTAGTAAATTAGCTGAAATAGGTGCTGGCGCAAACCAAGCCCCAACAAGAAGTATTCTTGAGGCGAGGAGGTTTCTTGTCCCATTTGTTTGCTGCAAGATAGCACTGCAGAAGGCCAGTGCTTTCATCAAGAAAAGATTGTTTCTGCAAAATTGTTCATCTGTGCTGCTCAAATTAGAACCTTCTTCCAGATGAAGCTGATTTATAGCTTCGAACAGAGCAGATGGTGATACTGTAAGTTCAGAAAGTAGTGAGCCAATCACCCATAACCCAAAAGTTGACCTCCCTAATTTGTCGTAAAACTTCTCTAAAAACTCCATCTCCAAAGGCGAATATTCTTTCTTTTTTCTCCCTTTGATCACAATCATTGCATCACCTAAAGGCAGTGGCTGAAGCAGCATGGGATCAAAGTTCATTACTCTGGGGAGTCTTGTTGTTATAATCACATGGGACCCTCCAGTGTTCCTTGGTATCAAGTCATGTAGATCCTTCCCTTCCCACCATTCCTTCTCTGTCTCAAGATTATCGATGATCACTAAATATGGCATATCCCTGAATAATTCCCTTTTAACTCTCTTAAAGGCTTCAGATTCCTGCTCATCAAAGTTATGTATCCTTCCTCGTTCCTTCTCTGCATCAGCACTTACATCCAGCCCTATCTGGAGAGACAAATTTAAAATGTTTTGCCTAAAGTATCGAGCTTCACCACCTACCCACAAAACCATCTTGTATCTCTGTGAATACCTGTAAGCAAACTCCAATGCAAGTTCTGTTTTTCCAATGCCTGAAGCTCCATTAATGCATATAATGCTGCTTCCAGAGCTTTTATCTTTTCCACTTTTTGACTTTTTATATTTAAGTCGCTTGAAAGAATTTCTTCCTATAACTGGTTCAATCCAAGCCTCCAAGTTTGGCTCCTTGCACTTTCCAACCTCCAAATTTATGTACCTCCCTCTACCTGCATCAACCTCACTCTCTTCATCTGCCAAACCTTCAGATTGACCAGGTGTTCCTCCTCTAATAATCGGCATTGGAGTTTCTTGCTCAAAGTACTCCCCACACCCAAAAAATGCATTTTCAATCTCATATATCTCTTTTTCTCTTCCCACAAAATATCTGTTTCTCGGAAATGGCAAGTCCTCGAAACTTTCGACTTCTTTCTCAACAACACTCTTTCTCCCAAGCTTTCCCGTTAGAATCCCTGTAGCTTTCATGACACAACTTCTCCAATCACCATCATTTGCCTCCAGCATGAACTCATGTGACTTCATTAGGCCATCAATTGCTTCTTTACATTCTTTATTTTCTGAATTTCGGTTAACAATGCTTGCAATCTCATTAATATCTGTGTCGAAGAACAATGGAATCAAGTTCTTCTTTTGAGCAAGGAATCTAATTTCCTCCAAACTAAGATGATTCAGAATGCTATGACTAGTAACGACCACAATGCCATATGTTACTGAGCAAATAACACGGTCAGCTATTTCATGGCTCTGATTATCGGAGTACTTAGCCCTATCGGCTACAAAACAAGCAATACCCTGCAGCTCAAGCTCTGATTTAAGCCACTTACAGAAGCGTATCAAGTTTGGACTCTGACCGTGATAACCAATGTACACATCACAGCTCCTGAGTTTGGCATTGGATGCAGGCGAAACAGATCCTTTAGATAATGACATTCTTGGAACTGGAAACGAAAATGAAATTCGAGGAGCAGAGTCTTGGCCCGGAACAGGTACACATGTGACGATTTTGAGCTTCGTGTCATCGGAAAAATCATATCTTTCAGGTGGAGGAGTGTAGGATGTACTCGGAATGTCATCGGACTGTGAGCCACAATACGACACTGGAGTAGATGGGTGAGTAACTGTTGCACTAGATGGAGTAGTTGTGTTTTCTTTGGGATGATTTGGGATTATAGTGGCTCTAGGAGATATATATGGAGATTGCAAAGCTGAAACAAATGCTGAGTATGGTGGAGATATGAGGGAAGGGGAGTTATAGGGTGAAGATGCAATTGAGTTGTATAAGTTTGGTGACTGTGCATCTGCGATGATGTTTGTTAAAATCTCTTTTCCTGGTTTATGGCTGGAGTTGGCTATTTTGATGGTGAGGGCCTTGGTTTCAAGGGCTGGGATTTTAGCACCAGAAAGTGACACTGGTGATTGTTCTTCCATGTTCAGATTATTAATGATGCTTGGTGTTGGTTGTGAAATCTGGATCAAGATGATACAAGGTAATAAGAAATTTATTTTCTGCTACTCACTTCACTATTTTATTTATTGTCAATAGTGTAAGGAGTCTCATGAAGAACCATGTTCATCACTTTTGGTTGTGTTTAAACAAAACTGGTTAAGCTGTAATGGGACCATAAAAAAAGAACTGGAACTATCACTTGATTCTTTGCACTAATTAATGTTGACAGGTTGTATGGCTTGTGGCTACAGACTATTTGCAGAAGATGAATGCAACAGTGAGACTTTTTGTATGAAATAAATCAACATGTGAAATAATGCATCATCTTCTTCCCTTGTGGGCCTTCCACTTTCACAATTTTTTTACTGTTCTTGGAGTGGGATAAAATCAAAGAATGTTGCAATATTGGGATAAAAATCACAACTTTGATGCAAAAGTGCAGTAAAACTAGACACACATTGGTTTATTTGATCTATCATTCATTATGAAAGAGGAAACAAGAGGGCCATAGATTATTTCAGTCTATAATGAAAGAGGTGAGGAGAGTGAAAGAAAAACTTACTCAAAAACTATTGACTTCACCTGGACTTTAGATTCAAATGGTGAAAGAAGAGAGAATGAGCCCTCCTTTGCAGCAACCAAGACAACAACTCCTCTGTGTGTTTGTGTCAACAAGCTGTCTAGATGGGGAATCTTGTGTATAGTGAGATGTGCATGAATTTGAAAATAAAGTATGGTTAAAGAAGGTGCAAAGTGTAAATGATGCAATAAACAATGACATAATATAATAAGATGCATTGGGTTTGAGGTATCTTTTTGTTTTATGTGTTGTTCATTTGAATTTTTAGTAATATACAATTATAGTAAACAGTAAATCTAACATGGGGTTTATTATATCTTGTTCACAGAAGCCAAAAAATGGTCAGAATGAACTCAGAGAAAGAAATGGGAAGAAGGCATTGGGAGATGAAAGCTCAGACACCTTGTTGATAGTGGGCAGTAAGTGTGGTTTTAAATCTTTTAGGTTTGAGAATAAAAACAAAATTGTATCGTACACTAGTATGGTATTCTATTATATTTCTATGTATATTGATTCATTATTTAAAATTAGTATAAGTATATATTTTTGTCTATGTATTATAACTAATCTGACATTGTTTATTGCCCTGGAAACTGGGCCAGGGCCAAGACCAAGACCAGTCAACTGAGAACGGAATCATTTTAATAATTTGAAGCTTTTTGAAGAAAGGGGAGAAGGGTATAATAATTTCTACTACTCCGTGCCCTGAGATATATATATTCACTGTTTGTACATATTTCGATTCTTATAAAAATTTTGAAAAAAAAAATTATAAAACTATACTTAAAATGGAGTGTTAAAATGCGTGCCAAAAAATAATGTATACTAAAAGACGGGAATATAAATTAGTTGGTAAAGACACCTTGTAGTTATTTATCGGATTATAAATAATCGGTAATTAATCAGAATAATTAATTGGAATACTAATCATATGTATTTTAAAAAATATATAATAATATCTAATTTATTAAGCTTAATATATTAATTTAAGAAAAATATGTAATGATTAATCAAATTAAATCGAGTCGACAAAGCGACTTATAATGATTAATCGAGTAATTAATTGATAAAATTGATTATTTTTAAAATAGAGAAGATAGATATAATTATTGCTATAACATAATATTAAAAAGTGTTGTTGAGTATTAAAATAAAAGTTACAATTAAATAATAGTTTCCAACTAATTTCAAATTAAAGTAACTTATTTAATTTTCATTTAATTGTAAATGGTATAACTTATAAATAAAAAGCATTCTAGTATTGAACTTACCCTGATGCATTTCCAAGAGTCCAAGACATTCTCATCCGCTTTTTAGCAAAGTGGACTTTATGTATTTATAAAAGGGTGCTAATAATCCTTGACAACCGGCTATTACATAAGTCTTATATAAAGAATTTTTATATCAGTATTTTAAAGATATAGATTGATTTTTTTCTTTCAAGAGTCCGTTCCGCGAAAAATTTTAGTGAAAAGCAAAAAAAAATTAAACTGGATCTTTAAAATATAGATCCGACGCGTGTTAGATAAACTGTCCTGACACGTGGTTGTCAGGACCCTTTTATATAATAGATGAGAATAGATAAGACCCTGTAGATAATTTTTTTTTAATTATAACCAATATCAGCTTCATCGTTGGAATCCTTATCTTTATCTATCGACATCCGGCTTAACATTATTCATAGCTTCCTTATGACTCCCTAGGATTGTTCATTAGGAACTAATCCAAGTATTTCCTCCGTCCTTTGGTTTGATTGTAATGCCATGACTTGATAGGATGGAACAGGATAAGTAAACTTCCCAGGCTTCCTAGATCTTTTAGTTCATCTTTGTCACTCAAACCTCTGTACTCCTGAAACTCTAGACTTATTCACTTTTCTATTAATTTTGTCTTCTTATAAAATATATCCTCGAAGAAGTAATTCAATATTGTCATACATTTCACGTCCTTTATACATACATTTTTATTTTCTTAATTCCTTTTACAAATCTCACAATAAGATGATCAAGGACCAACAAGTCGAAACGAGTTATTATACATGAATACTCAAAGTTTTGTATTATTACACAACACATTTCATTTCAAATCCAGAATTTGACTCAATTTTATTGTTTGGATAGGCAAGGAATTTGGAATTGAATTTGGCCCAAATTCCACCCTTTTAAAATTAAAGTCCATACAGATGGATTTGAAATAACAATTTTTGATATGTCATTTCAAATAAAAACTAGCCCAAATATTATATAGGGCTTTCGACACACGCTGTTCGCTGTATCCTCGCCGACTTTCTCTCGATCAATTCTCTCTTCATCGACTCATCGACTCTTTCCCTTCTCTCTTTCTCTCTCTCACCTTCTTTCTTCTCGCTCCCTCCCCTTTATCTCTTTTCACTCCTGTATTTTTGCTTACTCCTTTAATCAACATGAGGTATGTATAGGCGTTTGTGTGTATATATATACATATAACAACTAATTGATTCAATATATGTGTATACAAGTACCTAATGAATTCAATTTTTTTACACACATGCAAAAGAATCAGATTTATATGTTTTATAAGGAAAATAATTGATCTTATTGGTTCTTTTTGCAGTTCTTCGAAAGAGAAATCAGCTCAAGGGTCAGTATATTACACATTTTCGTCCTTATATTCTCACTTATATGTCTCTATTTGTGCCTTTTATTGCTGCAACTGTTGGTTTTAATTGAGTACCTCCTTGCGTTAATGTTTAAACATGTTTTTTTTCATATATATTTAGGGCTTGTTAGCTTAGCTGGATTTAGTTGATAATTGAATGTTTTTTCTAACTGAAAACACAGAAAATTTCATCTCTCAAACGTTTCACAAAAACGTCCAAGGGATAATGTCGATAATGTTGACAATTATGAGGATATGGAATTTATAATGTTGGTCGTAGGTTTTATTCAAGTAGTAGTGGCAGCATTTTATGGCCAAAATTATAGGTTGGAGTTAAAAAATTGGGCTGGATCTTGTTGCTTAATGTTTTTAAGATTGTTTTAAAAGATTATGTACGTCAAATGTATTTTTAATTGTTTACTAATGAATTCGAAGTTGAATTTTCAAATGAAATTCTAGTTGTTGCCAAACATTCTTAAAATTTGAAATCCAGGATGTGAAATTCTTATGATTACCAAATAGGATATTTGAATTTGAAATTCAGAAATTCAATTTCTAGAATTGAATTCCAATATTTGAAATGAAATCCGTGTTTCCAAACGCAATCTTATGTGATTTTCATAATCTTGACCAACCATGAACCATCCATGCCAAAATATAGGAACTGTAAAATTATTTATTAATCGATAAACATCTATTGTCTACTGAAGGTTATTTTTGTTAGACATGTAATACAATCTGAAATCTTATAAGATTTTTATAGAATTACGTTGAACCCTATCTTGAAATCTAAAACTACATTTTAGAATTACGCTTTTGGACACAGCTTCATATATCATTATTGTAATTAGGGCTGAGCATTCAGTTCGGTTAACCGAATACTGAACCAAAATAACCAAAATAATTCGGTTCGGTTACCAAACCGAAATATTTCGGTTCTTAATTCGGTTTTGATTTTTTGTGTTATTCGGTATTTCGGTTATTTTGGTTTTTAACCGAAATAACCGAATTACCGAAATAACCGAAATATATTAAATAATATATATAAAATATATATAATATGTTACTTATTATATTTAAGGACCAAGCTAATATATTTATATAATAATCATTTTTTATATTCTAATATTTCTAGTGTAGTTTATTCATCTAAGATCTTTATTTTTGTTTACCTAAGCTTTAGTTGCTATTTTGTATTTTAATTTAATTTACATGATATTCAATATAGCTGTTAAAATAAAATACCAAACTAATTATTAAAGATTACTTTTTATACTGACCTGGAGACTAGATTACAAACTGCATTGGATATTAGAGCATGAGATCATATGCTTACTTATTGTATTATCTTTATTAGTGCTCAATTATCAAATATTTTAATATTAAAATTTTATTTTATTTTTTTATAAATAAAAATCAATTTTATTTTTCTAATTCGGTTTTTTAATTCGATTTTCGGTTTTAAACGAAATAATTATTTTGGTTTGGAAAAATAACCGAAATTATTTCGGTTTACTAATCGGTTATGATTTTTGCCCTTATTCGGTATTTAGTAACCGAATTATATTTCGGTTCGGTTACTGAATAACCGAATACTAAGCCCTAATTGTAATAATAGTTTTAGACTTCATCCTTAAAAAAAGATATAAAAGTTACTACGTACTTGGTGTGCCTTTGTCGTCATAGCCTCGTGGGCATCACCAAGAATTATTTATTCTGAGTTTATTCTCAATATTCATTCACATGCGTAGACATCTTATTAGGACACATTTTAGTCCCTGTTAATCTTCGTAAAGTACAAACATTAGCATTAAATACACCTTATTTTTTTATTGTTTAATAGGAACTCAACAATCTTGTTAATTTTTTAAAAAAATTCCAACCAATATGAAGAATAAAAAGACTATGTAAAAAAATTGAAACAGTGACGAAATTCATAATTTAAAAAAATTAAAGAATTCATATGAACTTATTCAAGAAAAAAAAACAACAATCATGGTTAGATATCAAAGTCAATGTTGTCCAAGAAAAAGATATAATCAATTTGAAGAGGAAGACCCGACAAAAAAAAAATTGAAGAGGAAAAGAATGAGAAAAAAAATCTCGAAACACTTTAAACCCAACATGTGACACATATCACGTTCACTGTTAACCTATCATGATAATATACATAGAGAAGAAAAAATGTAGGTCTTATTATAATGAAACTTGTTCTCACTTATAATAGAATAGATATGCTTATATAACCAATAACTGATCAATAATAAAGAAAAATATTCTAATAAGAAAAATATTATAATAACAAAACTAATCAACAATAAAAAAGTATTATATATGTTAAGAAATATTACTTACTAACTCGGGTTCTTCATATTTCACAACACCTTATCATCAAATTTCTTATATAATTATAGTTCTAATACAAATTTAAAAGATAAATTATGTATACATGGAGCTTGTTTGGGATACTTTAGAAAAAAAACTTATAACTTAAAATGGACAAGTGTGACATGAGTACTAATCAACAATCAAGCTTGAAATTGATAACTTTAAAATAAATAAAAGATATTTTTATGATATTAAAATTTTCTAATTTTTTCCACACACATAATTTGCATTATTTCATATTTTTAGAGTAAAAGTTTTGCACGAAAAGGTTAAAAAATTTATATCATCTCTTTTCACTTATTAAAATAGTTTCAAAACATGAATGAACATGCAATCATATACAAAGTTAAAATTTTAAATTTCGTTATGACTTGTAAAATTTGGGTGGTGCTGATTGCAGGTCATTTTTAATTAATGCAGTTTGGTCATATTACCTTAAAGCCCCTCTATCTAATAAATTTTGAAATCATGATAAATCCATATAGGTGTAGCTTTTCCTGATTCCCTTATAATTTGGTTGTTGTGTATATTAATGTCTAAACTCAATATATGTGTAAAACATATAAACATGTGACATTATGTTTTACTAATAGTTAAATTTTTATTAAACAACCCACCATGTCAATTTTTATTAAAAATATCAACATAACATCAATTTTAAAATATTTATACACATTCTTAATCATTTTTATTTAATATCAATTATTTTTAATTTTTTATGTAATATCAATTATTTTCATGTTTAAAGTATATTTACTATAGATTTTTTTTATAGAAACTGTTTCCAAAGTATGCTTATTTTAAAAAAATGAGTAAAAATATTTTAAATTGAGATATTAATTAATTAAAAATAGAATTCATGTTTACATTTTAAATACACAATAAAAATATTTAAAAAGTGCAAAAGATATATTAAAAAAATACATACACATGATTAAATTTCATATTAACATTCAGCCACATATAGATTTCCATTTCTCAATTCTAGCAATTAGAGGAGCATCCCATCCATGTACAGAATCTTCACGAAATTTGAACCAAAATCTATAAATCTCCAGAACAGGACAATTGTTGATCATAGGGACATGTAAATATAATCATAATGTCAATTGGTTATGATATGAGTTGATAAACGCATACAAACTAGTAATATATACATACCGAAACAAAGTGACAGTAGCTTCTTAGAAATTCTATGTAGAAATGCTACGTCTAAGTACCCATTTGTATCAGGTCCAAAACAACTAAAATCACATTGTAAATAGTCTCAATTATTGGACCCATTTCATCCATAGACATACAATACTCATATGAACAAGGACTTTCACAATAGTTAACTCTTCTTAACATGATTCTTGCTTCATCTATACTCTTATGCCATACTCTCGTCCAATAATCTAAACGCGTCTCTTGAAATCATGTAAATATGTACGCACCCTTCTTCATTAATCTTCTACTCCATTGATCTGACGGGTTACTGATATATACCAACAATTTTCATTAGCGGAAACATTTACATATTCATGAATATATGGAACAACAAATTTTGGAATTTCTGAATGAATGGATTCTTCCGTCACGAGTCCTTTAAGCTTTTTACCTGATTTAAGCGTAGAAGTTTCTTTGTCAACATGCTCAAATTATGAAGGATCTCTTTTTGTAGAACTCTTACTTTTCGGGAGCCCCTTACTTTTTCGATAGCTAAAAAGCCCTTCCACTATCAGTATTTCTGGGTGCATCATCTTCTCCAATTAAGATATATACATTTTCTTCACTTTCAGTGATTATTTTGTCATAATAATAAAGTAATGCCATAAAATATCATCATTATCTTCAAATTGTTTGTAGTGATCATCAGAAAAATAAGTAATACCTTCCCTATGAAGAGTTCTCCGAAAAAACATGATTCAACTCGATGCCTCTTCCTTCCTTATCTAATAATCTCATCTCGTGCGCACATGGGAGACCATGTGTCCTTCTCAAGTAACAACCACATGTTGCAAGGTCATTGCTTACTCTGTGTCGACTATATTCCTTAATACTCTTTTTAATGGCCATATGATAAATTTACCAGTCAATTCAGTTAAGAGATGTAAAACGGTGATATGAAGATCTTTGTTTGTGGACTTGACCAAACTAGCTTTAATTTCATTATCTTGAAGTTGTAAATATGAATACACCATCGACCAAATTGTGTCTAGACTCTCCGTTGAAGTCCTCAAAAATCTCTTTAGTGAATTATGAGCGCTTTCAACCCTATTATTAGAATAGAAAAATTATTAAAATAATACAATAAACTATTAAAACTAATAAAAAGAAAAAATAATGATGAAAAATTAATACATGTTTGTGGTACGATTTTCAAAATGCAATACCTTATTCGTGTAAGCATGCATAATTTTTTTTGCATGAATCAACCACCCATCTTGCGCATATGTTACTAGGTTGGGATGACTAGCAAATATCTTTTGAAAATGTTGTACTTTTTCTTTGTAAAAAAAATAAGTCTCTTTACACAAATTGCTCAAAAGCTGTTGAACTACTAAACGACCTACCATCTCTTCTTTCCTTAACCTCTGTCTGTAGTAGTACATCTGCTTCATCGTCGTTAAATTATCCTTATTTTCATTCTTCATAGAAATCAAAATTTGAGATGGAGGCACATGAGCTCGTGTAAATTCCTTTACTCTAATTTTCTCATCCTCGGACAACCTGCTTATTATTTAACGACCCCCACTATATATAGGAATGTTGTGATTGTGATTCCCGTCAATCACAAATAATTTCCTTGTTACTGCAAAAGCTTCTTTTCCTATAAAATGGAATGGACAGTTACGTCTTTTGGTCCCACTATTACACTTATTACAGTTAAAACTCTTTAAAGTAATAGGATTGAGACCGAGAAAAAAAATTACTTTAGCAAGTTTATTACTTTACCGGGAGTAAAAATACACTGACTACATTATTTTGGGACCGGAAAAAATATTATTTTAGCTAGATTATTATTTTATCGATTATTACTTAATCGAGGTTCAACTTTATTAACTTCAGGCACACTCTTCTTATTTTTATTTTCACGGTAACCTAATGATTTTTCACATCCAAGATATACAACAGCATTTCCCAAGCCCTTTCCTTCCCATCCTTTAGAAGAAAGAACAGATATGCAGATATTATTTTTCTCCCCAATATCTTTGACAAATGCTTCTAAGTCACGTTGACTAAAAAATGTTGGATCAGTCTCGAATAAATGACCAACATTTACTAATTCGTTGGAAGTAGATCAAAATATACATCATGCATTCAACATCAATATATATTGTTAGGTCCAAAAGGTACATACAGAGAGGAGGTGAATGTATGTTCTTCGTTTTTCTGAAATAATTGCAGCGGAATAAAATAAAAATGAATAAACAAACAAGCTTCGGGAAATAATTCTTTTATTAAGAAATTAATCCTCGAAAGGGGTGCTTACAAACTTTGATGGAAAATCAAAGCATCAAATAGCTAAACACAACTATGGAGATAAGCTATCAAAACATGTGTTTATC